>CM033461.1:1460931-1653431 GCA_019425755.1 Amaranthus cruentus | reverse complement strand
CTAAATTTAGCTCTAATATGGATCAAATCGCTGTTATGGATCAAACGAGAGAATTTTTAGGCACACACGGAATTGTAGTTGGACTCAAATATATTGTATTACAATTACATTTGTTGTAGTCTAGGATTTTCGCGAGGGGGCGAAGAGGCTGAACTTACGAGGGAGAATGGATGGCTACACTGTTATTAGTTGAAATTGAACCAAAAGTGGAAATTAAAGACAATAAATACGGGAATAGTAGTATTAGTATGTGAAATGGGCATAAAAACGGGTTATCAAAAAGTCTGGACCTTGGATGTTCTTATTTGCGCAAGAACATTGAAAAACAAAACTTAGATCGTACTATCTGCCATAAGCTGATAAGCATAGGGGCGGGGGAGGGGGAATGGGAGGTGGGAACAACCTAGTTTGGCTCAAGGTATATTTGCTTACGCACAACCTTCAAACTTCGCCGAGATGAGAGCCATTTAATGGCATTAGAAAAATGAAATGTAGATCTTAAATTGGATAACTGGAGCAGAGCCTGCCCTAAGGGTGGGCAAGAGGGGCCGTCGTTCAGGCCAATGTTAAAAAAGTAAAATTAATACTTCCTCTGTCTGTTTTAGTTGCACCATTGAGTTTGACACATTTTTTAAGGGTCGTCAAATCAGTATGGTAAAAGTAGGGATGATGTATGATTAATGGTGATATGTAGGGTAGAAATAAAAAAAAACTATTATAAGTAGATAGTGATTGTGACTTGTGGGTATATTAAATAATTAATGGGATGATGTATGATTGATGGTGATAGTAGGGTAGGAATAAAGTGAGGATTAAGTAGATTATTTTTGCCAAAAATAGTAATGGTGCAAGTAATATGAAACTTAAGTGTTACAAGTAAAATGGAACAGAGGTAATAGTTGTAAAGGGTCTATATAGATTATTTATTACAAAAGAAAGGGCCTCAATGTACCATTTCACCCAAGACCCCAAAATATCTAAGGTCGGCCCTAAGTGGAGGGTCTTTGACACATTTCAATTACTGAATATTTTCCGTGCAGGAATCACTCAATCAGAAAGAGGGTCTTGGCACAATCCAATAGCCAGTGAACTCACCGATGAGCATTCGAGAAATTGGCTTTGCGTAACAAGACCAAGTAGTAACTCGAGTTGTTTGGAGCTTAAGAACAAAAGCTGAATCTCTTGAACTCTTTCCTTCAATGGGCGTCGGTTAAAAGACCAAGTAGTCAGATCCCTCCCCTGCTGTCTGTGTGAATATACTCTCGAGCCTTATAAACATTTTCTTAATTTCTCATTTAAATGTAACCGAAACTCGCATTGTCTTTTCATTTGCTACACCAAAAATCGAATTTGAGGTTGCCATGCAAGGTGCACGTGTTAAAAGAGTTGGACATGGTTTATGAGTAGATTCTTGGAGGAAATCTGCCAATTTTTGAATTCATGCGTTTCAAATGATATTGATATTTAGAAAAATAACTTTTTCCCTCCGAATCATTTTAGATATCCATTTGGGTTTTCACGATTTTAAAATAGGGTGTGGAGTCCATTAAAAATGTGGTAGTTGGGTATTTTAATTGATTTAATTAATTGTAAAGGTAATAGTTGGGTATTGAGTGTGGTAAAAGTGGAGATATTTAGGTAAAAAAAAAGATAGACAAAAAAAAAAATAGGACAATTGATATGAATTTGCCAAATAAGGAAATAAAACAAGTAAAAAGATTCGAAAGGAGTAATAATGTATACATTTGAGTTGCTCTAAATTACTTAAGTAAGAACTTAGGTAAACTCACTCAATTATGTGGTTGTCATTTACTCTGTTATACAAATTCGATTAAGTAGAGCATACTTATTACTTACAAATACAAACTATAGTCCTTGTAAGTTGTAACCTTATTATAGTTGTATTATAAAGATTTTTAAGCTTGCTGTCATGTCATTGAAATTCACTGAAATTAGAGAAAAGGAAATAAATAAAGTGGAGTGACAATTAGCTGTAGCTCTTATCAAATTTTGAACGTAATTACACTGGTTATATTACTACTTGGTAATTTATGTTTATGAATAGCTTGTAATTGAAGTAGCCCAAATTTATAGACGTGGCCGTGTCGCCATGTGGGTCATTAAATTAGATACTCTCATGGTCTCACTGAGATAGCCCAAATTCTAATTGAGGTAAGATCAAGAAAAGTGATAGAAGTAAATCAAATGCAAAGCACGTCTCATTCACTGCAACATCGAACATTTTCAAGGCTCGGCTAACAAAACCAGAAATCTTATTAGCCATTTTAGTTTCTTAAATCCATTTATTATATCATATTTGCTATTAACATTAACCAAAAACAATATTTGTTCTCGCAAAGATAAAGTAGAATATATCTGATGCTTTAGATTTCACTTAAGACTCTACATTTAATATAAACATATGATTCACCAAAGTCGAATGAAAGACTCGACATAAGCATCGAGTCGACATAAGCATCGAGTTTGTCAATCCTTCGCTCATCAATTTGGCATAATTAGCAACCAAGCCACTCATCAATTTGACATCCATCGCTCATCAATCCTACACCAACCCAGGCTACAAATAATAATGCGAAGTCTAAAGGGAATTGCAATACTGCTCAAATGTGAAAATTGAGGATTGTACTCCCAAACAAAATCAAAAGATTGATTTTAATCTACAACACAAATACCTTGTTTGCTTAACCAAAACAAATGAAAATTGGAAGAGAAGCATATGCAGTTCAAATAGATTTATGGTCTCTGAACATTCAAGTGGCTACATTCAATAGTTGTCAAAATAACAAAACCATAATTTCAGTAATGCCAAACCTTAAACAGTCACCACAGAAATAATTCATAGTCTAGTCTAAGAAAAATTGAAAACCAGCTTCTGCAGTAGACTGCACGCTCCAATTCTATGCTTCAACGGTACTGAAAATCCAAAAATGTAGAAGTTCATTAAGAGTTGCAGTAAGGTCTCAATTCGAAAACAACCTCAGAAACTGAAAGGTGAAGAAAAACAGAGAACAAATGACCTGCAACCAGCAATAGCCAACACAGAGGTATGGCCAAAAGCCCAAAACACTTTGTAACACCCTATGATCGTTGTACTACTAGGATAGGTTTTTATGTGAGTAAATAAAAGAAAAAAAATTACATTCCTCTTTATTTGATGTTGGAGTGCCCATGTGTTACCCACATGTGAGTTGTCCCACATCGGAAAAAGAGAAGAGTATGCATCACTTTATATACTCAAGGAGTAACTCCTACTATTACCAATTGGTTTTAGTAGTGAACCTTCTTTGGGTTTATGAGTGGACTACTCCTTCTCCTCCTTGTTTGGGTTGCCCAGACCCATTTTCTAAATTCTATCATTTGATTTTATGGTTAAAAATATCTCTACACGCAAGAGGAGGAAAGAAATCGATCAACCTGAAAGTACTAAGTAACCCATGACTCTAATTTCTCACACATTCACTAATATAAACCATCCACCATCATGAAAAAATAAGGAGTGCCTTAATATTTGATATTCAGCAAAAGGATTTGGGTGTTATTTTAAAAACTACTCACAAGAAGGAAATTAGGAAACCACAAGATACATTCCTAGTCCAAAATGTAGAGAGGATGAGGATTCTGAAGTAACACGTTCTCATCTTCGCAAGAATATATTTAATACAGTTTTGCCTCAAGATTTATGGAGTACAGGTTACTAGTTAGTAGCAAAAAAGGGAAGACAACGCAAAATTCCAAAGGAAAGTATTGACAAAACTATTATTTACAACGATTACACGCTCGAAACAAAATCTACACACAAGTACCTCAACTTCAAGTTACATATTTAGTATGTTTAATCAATCCTTCAAGGTAGTACCGATAGTTCTCATCTCATCTATTGAAAGAAAAAGATAACTAATTCAAGAAGAATAAGAATACTACTGTCAAGGAAAGAAGTCATTCATCCAAAACTCCCAAGTCATAACCCAAATAAATTCTCAATTCAACTTCTCAGAGGAACAAGTTGTTCATGCAAACACAGAGTTAAACAGTACAGGAACAAAGTCAATCAATCCGAACTCCAAAAAACAAGACTCGAAAAGGAAGTTTGGTTTGAAGTAGGCTAGGAAATTTTTTCCATGCAAAACAAATTAGATATAGAAAGCTTCATTTGCTTGATTTGACAGGAAACTCTATGTAATCAAAGAAAGTAGTTTCCTTTCATTTTGGTAGGAAGTGTCATACATGGGGCTGTGGTGGTGTATAGCTCCTTCCTTCCTACTATTCAACTCCCAACCAAATATCTCATACATCTATACCAAATTCATCACATAACTATTACCGCACCTTTCATTATCACGTAATGAAGTTACTACGAACAGTGGAGTCCTAATCCATCAACACTTGAGATATGTAGGGTTCAATGCCAAAAATTGAAACCCAGGCGCATATTTTGATGGATATACATTGATATACTTCTAATTGTTTTTACAGTAATGTCATGTTAAGCTAGGTCACTTGCTCAGCAGAACTAGTTGAAATCAAACTCATGTAAGGATGGTTCTAACTTCACTTGAATACTATTATTCAACATGAATGACAACAACACACTAAAATCCCTACTTTCCAATCAAAAGAAACAATACAAAAAAAGGAAGAAAAAGCATGCCAAACTCAATCAAAGATCAAGCATTTATGCATAAGTAAAAAAATAAAAATGCAAAACAAAACACTTGACAATATAGTAAGAAAAGGAAACCTTGATGAAACCAATTTCCTTAGCATTGCTACGGAAGCATTGCCTGCAGCACATCAAACCATACTTGCGAATGATTGCGTGAGGATTTCCGCAAACACGGCTGCAACAATCCAATACAATTGTCAATTAGATATATACGACAAAATTAAACACTTACTACTATCAAAAATATCAGGAAAATGTTATATGTTTAAATATCAAGAAAGAGAGAATACCAAGCGCGAGATCCAGGGCCGTAGGTCTTAGGGTGAGCATTCCAGATGTTAGAGTGCCCCATATTTGATTACAAAATCGGCGATTGAAGCTTTAGATTAAAACTCAGAAAATTGTAGCGCCGCTGGAAAACCCTAGCAAATGTTTAAAATGATGAGAGGGGAATGGAAAAGAGGGTAAACACGGCTTTTAATTGTGGTTTGTTGACTATCGTAAACGCACCGTTTTGGTTTTTTTTTACTATACAAATTACTGTGAGAGACGGTCTCTTTAAAAGACCATCTCTTAGTGGTTGGCCCATAAAAAATGTGAAGTAAGAGTAGAAAATAAGCTTTGGTGGGCTGGACCAGAGAAACATCTCTAAGAAAGACGGTCTCTCAGGAGACTAGCTGTTTTGACTAAGGGTAGAGAGAATCAAACCCAGTAATTATGAGGCGTTTGTTTCATAGTTTTTTTTGGTTGGCTTTTGGCTTTTTGGTTGGTCAAACGGCAAAAAAGGGTGTTTGATAAATGATTTTTAAAGCAGTTGAAAAACTGACTTTTAAGCAAAAGTTAAAAAGCTGCACGAACTATCTATTTTTATTAGTTTTTGGCTTGGTAGTCCACTTTTTCTTAATAAACAACTAACAGTTAATACTCAAATTTACCAAATATCTCCACAAACAACTAGCTTTTTTAGCTAAGTTAAAAGCCAACAAAAACAATCAACATTTCCAGCTGGTTAAAAAAGCCAACAACCAATTGTCAAACACCTTCTTAAATCTTGTCTTACAGTGGTACTTACTCTAAGCGAAATACTACTTTGATTTCCATTTTCCCTCTTAAGAAAGGATGACCTTTTTATTCAATTTATTCTTGTTATAATTTAATTAAACTAGTCTAGTTTTGTTAAATTTTTTTATCGGTTAAAATTAAAAAAAAGATGCTTTAAGATTGAAATCATACAGATGTATAAGCTAATCTAATACAAATAAATTTACTATGAAACCATTTTAATTGAGAATTTATGATTGATAATTAATAATTTTACCATGAGGTATGATAAAGGCATGAAAATAACTTAACATTCTAGTGTAAATAGAGACAACCAATATTTGTTAAGAGTATATAACATATCGGTCCTAAAACTATAAGCTTAACATTGTATTAGAGTCACCATTACAAGAGCTTATGGGTTCGCAACAGCCCTCAGTTAAATTGGAATATTAAGCGTCGGATATAAGAAAGATATGTATTGCATCCACACTTCTAGTCTAAAGGACTTCTCGTATAAGGAGATGTGTTTGAATATATAACATTATATTACATATCATGGACCTCAACCATAAACTTAACCTTTTTGTTGAGATAGTGCCTTGACAAAGCTATGATTTTACTTCGATTATAGTGACAAAGCAAAAACTATTCTACTACCATAACATTTGTCTGTGTTAGACTTGTTTTGTCGAAATTCATAGTGTGTGGTTATTTTGGTTGATCTGTTATTATCTTCTTTTCTACCATTGTGAATCCAATACTCACTAGTAAATTCATTTGAAACATAAATTTGTTTGATCCAAATGAGTCTGATAACAATATTACGATATTCATTCAATTAATTTTTTATATGTTGTTTTCATTAACGCCCCTACAAAATAACCCACACCACCTTTTAAAATTCAAAGGTACACAATTGTGATCTTACAAAAGCAAGCATGCATAATAAACATTGTTTGTGGCACTTTTATTACTCAAGGCATATAGCACACCCTATGTAACAAGAAGGATTGCTAGAACGTCATTACTTATCTTTGGAATTGGACAAAGGATCCATTCCTATAAGGCATCTTGGTAGGTCAAAACATTGTTTTCTAATAAACTTTTAACCACCAATTTAATCAAGTTATAGCCTTGTAAACAGGTCAATTTGTCCACCAAATCATGCCTTCATGAATAGCATCTTTATGTGCCAAATTTATGATACACAGCCCTGGAAAGTCCTCATTTACATGCAATTTAGATGGCTGGACAAGCCTTATGTTTATACCAAAGTCCAAAGTGGTTCGACTATGAGCTGAAGCAGCTTGCTAGCTAGAACTTGTGGCTGAAGCATGTTCCCCATCGAGTCCAAGCTAAGGCGTTTCGAATCGGTTTCTTCTTGAGCCATTTAGGGGAAGGACTGCTTGCAGGAATTGACTCTGTTTTCTTTAACATCTCCCACATGATTTGAACATCTTCATACTCACAAGCTTGCACTTCTTGGCTAAGGATTAATATCCCTGCTTGTTCATCAAGTGGAGTTCATTAGTTCATGTTTAGTCAAATTGAAATTATACTAAAAGATAGTTTCCGATTGTGACATATATATTATATGTACTTTTTATTTACGTGAACATACGAATAAGTTGGCAAGCAAGAGTGAAAACAGCATCTTTGTCAATGTTTATGTAAGATTACATTCATCTAACTATACTAGACTCATATAGCAAAATCATACAGTCAAAAGTCGCTTAATATATTTACCAGTAATAGTTGACGCACAAGACAAGTTGTATATTTACAAATCTTCACTTACGAGAAATGTACACGAGGTTATTTTCATTTGCTCATTCACATTTATCAATATGACATTTAACTTGTTTCAACGTATTTTATAACCATAACGGCCATTTAGCTAGATTTAAAA
This sequence comes from Amaranthus cruentus, assembly GCA_019425755.1. Taxonomy (NCBI): domain Eukaryota; kingdom Viridiplantae; phylum Streptophyta; class Magnoliopsida; order Caryophyllales; family Amaranthaceae; genus Amaranthus; species Amaranthus cruentus. The sequence continues at coordinate 1,645,794 of CM033461.1, read as the reverse complement.
TTTAAATATACGCAATCTTATTTTCCATGAATCCAAATAAAAAAACATCACTTCAAGTTCAACTAAACAATTTAAAATCACACTAATATTAACCATGATTATAACTCATTGGAAAGTCAAACAAGGTTTAGTTTATAAGTCGTTTTCAGCTTTCTGATCTCCTAGCTGCTGTTTATTAAGCAATTACTATCAATTTCTAATTATCTAATTTTATCAATAAAAAAAAATTTAAACTAATTAAAATATTCGACATGCTTACATGATCTAGAATTTCTTTCAAAGTCATAAGCAAAGCCTGCTACAAAACGACCAGTACTAAATATTTTTTTTAATCACAAATGGACAAAATATTTTTATTTTTGACTTTACACTATGCATGCTACAAGTAAGTCACCTTAAGAATCTTTAAAAAATAGTAATAGTTTATTTGTTTATTATATAGTACTAACTAGCAGCGACATTTTTCCACACACTAAGTCATGAAAGTATTTTGAGGCAAAGCTAATATTATACTCTTAATGTATAATTTACATGTGAGTATCTTTAGAATGTTACCTCATCAAAAGGGTTACAATTAACAAATATAGCTGTGAATGAATATCTAGTTAAAAGTCTTGTAACCAATTAGAAGATTAGATGTCCAATTACGAAGGAACAACAAATTAGGATCTGATATCAGAAGCACAAATTCTTGTGTGAGACGCTCCTTTATGGGCTGAGTAGTCCAGTTGATATAATTATTAACGTACTAGTTTAGATTCTTATGCAATACACGGATTTTAGTATAGAGACATAGAAGTATATAAGTAAAATTTTCAATAAATAATATAATGCAAGAAAACATTCTTTTGTTTAAGAAAAATATACGCATATACTACAATAGACGTCTCAAGTTTTGGAGTTGACCCAATTTATAAATTAAAAAAAAACTAATTGATGGTTTTGTAAGTTAAAAGGGAGATATGGACTGGGCTCTTGAGAAACGTCTATACTATAGACGGTCTCTCAAAAGAAGACCTGAATAAATTTTCTTCACCAATAGGACAAGTCTTAAGAAATAGATGTGGCCAATTTAAACAAGAAAAAGAAAGAAAACCTATATGTAAGCCCAAAAAAAGTTCAATACTAAAATCAATTAAAAAGTAATAGAATTATAGAAATTACTACACAAATTTATAGAAGATGTACTACACTCTTATCTCCCTCCCATATAATAATAAATAATCACTTTAACCCCTACTACTACCAAAAGTATGTTGTATACTGTATACATTAGCGTATTAAGTATATTGTAGATATTTCTCATCAACGTCCAACTCCAACCATAAAGTAGAACCAGTCATATAATACACTTAAATTACACATTAATAAACTGGACTTAAAAATAAACACAGTCGATTAAACTCTAGAAACACCCAAACAAAAAGAAATCTAAAATCAATCTAAATATCCAATATATAATCACAAGCTATAATTATTATTAAGAAAAACATCAAATAAATCACATAATCTTATTATCTTATAAAACTAAAAATATATATATAATATCAATCTGTAATATCAATAAATCAACTCAATTAAAATTTAAATAAACAATATTTATAATTTAATACATGTTCTATACTTAATCCGTCTCATACTTATTTAAGTAAAAAAATCATGCTTAAGTTGGACAATCACGTATTAAATTGCCCTCTATAATCCTTTTACGCTGTTAAATTAGGCTGGACTTATTGTGAATGTCAGCAATTATCGGAGAAAATACGATGTGCACATACTTCACAAGCCAAGGAGATATATGTCATCTATAAACCATATAACAATGGAAAAAAAATCTCCAATAGCTTATAAAGGATGCACACCATTAATTTTTTTTTCACGGTAGGAAAACAAAAAAAACTATAGATAATTTTTTTAGAAATTAAAATTAAAAATCAACTAAGTAAAAAACTTAAGCTCATAATCGTAGAAAAAAACATACCACGCTTGCGAAAACGAAGACGAGCAGTAAATCTGCGGCAGAGGCGTCTAACAGGCATCATAAAAGCTTTCTCCAACCAATAAAACTCCATAATAATATAACAACTAACACTAATATGAAAATTTTACTCCCAAACTATAAGTTAATTATAATTTATAATATATATTTATATAGGAAAATAATTCAAGATAAGATAATTTGGAATATAATTGGATATTATCCCCTCAAAACTTTTAAGAAATTTGTGAGAAATATAGAAATATATTTCCACAAATTAAGTCATAATTTTGGTTCTCTATGAAGAAGAAGACTCCTTAAAGGGGAAAACTCTCGGGAAAGTTAGGAAAATGACTTTAGTTTTGCTGCTATTAATATAACCCACAAATGAAGTTTAAAATTATTGCAAATTCTTACTTGAGACCGTCTATACAATAGACGTCTTAAGTTTTGGCATGTCTCAATTTAAAAATTTAAAAAAAACTAATTGATGGTTAGTAAGTTAAAAGGGAGGTATGAGTTGGGCTTTTGAGAAACATCTATACTATAGACCGGTCTCTCAATAAAAGGATGTAATATGTAAAATTATTAGTGGAAAATAAAAAAATAAAAAAATTGAAAAGTATGAGAATCCAGTTAAATGAAGCCACGTTATTGTTTTCTAATGGGGAATAAATAAGATTCAACTGTCGGTGGCGTTTTCTGTACACGTGGTGATTCCATATTTGAGCATGCTTTCTATTTATTGTATGGAGGAAGATATTACAATAACTTGGATTATTATAATATAAAATATAAATATAATTCTAATTTTAAGCTGAGACGGTTTCATGGTAAGACTATTTCTATTGAATGCCTAATACATACTTTCTGTCCTACAGTAATTATTTATAATATTAAAGTGATCACTTATAATTTTAAAATAGTAACTTTTTATAGTATTGGAGTGATTACTTATAAAGTTATAATATTAAAACGATTACTTATGATCTTAAAAATTAAAATAATTATTAAAGAAATGAACTGATTATATGAGTTTGTCTCGTGGTGAGCCAGTAGCATTCAAGACAGACTGATAAATATAATCATATAAATAATTAAAGTTGAAATGATGTTAAATTCCACCTACCTTATAGAGACTTCGGCTGTGGAAATTGTTTTTGATTCAAATTCTTTTTCACAAAATTTCAAATTTTCTTCTTTTTGGTTGATAGGGGAAGAAGAAAAATCCAAAAAAAGTTATTTCAAAAGTATGGAACAAAAAAGTTTTTTTAGTTTATTGAATGTTTGTTCTCATAAACGTTATAAATTAAATTTAATTGAAATAATTTTATTATTAATTTAAGATCATAAGTAATCGCTATTATGATGTTAATTAAGTAAAACAGACTGAAATGACAATTAATTCAAATTAAACAGGAGAAAGAAAGTAATTTTAATGGTTTTATCAATTTAATAGCTTTTACTAAGTTTTTCCACTCTGATACTACTAGCTAACTAACTACTCTAAATATAAAATTACTTTAATTATAACAAGTTAGCAAATCGCTATATGTTTGGTATTGTCATCATTTTGGTACATTCCATTTAAACAGAAAGTGGTGAACCATTACCAAAAATAAAATGATGTAAATTAAACGGAATGTATTAAAATGAAAAATATTAGAAATTCAATGAAGGAGGGATTATATTTTTACTTTTTGGCATTTGCTTTTCTCTTCTTTTGTTTAGGGCTGAATAACGTTTGGTTTAAACCGAAAACCAAATCGGACCAAACTAGAATTTTATTATTGGTCTGGTCTGATTTTTAAATTAAATTACCGGACCGCAAACCGTACTATGATTAAAAATCATAATATTGAATTTAAAATTTTAACTTGCTACCTAGATATTTAAGATGTAGTTATTTTTATATAGCAATATATACTTGAATGATGTTATGTTATTATCTAATTATAAATTATTATATTTATTAATTGTATGTGTGAAATACTTGCATAAATATATGCATTAATTTCGATAAAAAAAATAAAAGGAATTAAGAGTACAAAGCATTTATTGGGTTGATGACCAAGAGTTAACAATTGTCTTATTTTCAAGCTACACAATAGATATTACCGGTTTACCACTACAAAAGTAAACCTACTTAATTGGTGATTATCAAGTTTTACTATTTCGTATAAAAAACAAAATGTGGAATAACAATAACTAGATTTTAAAAAAAAAACTAAAATGCCAAAGAGTAATCGCAAAAAAAAAAAACAAAATTTGGAATAACAATAACTAGATGGTTTCAAACAGAGTAATCGCAGCTAGGCCATGTAAGCATTTCAGTTTATACTAAGTGAAAAAGACAAGAGGTAATTGCTTACATTCAATTCTAAGAGAATAACTCACCTAAGTATATCCATTCACTTAGTATATATTTAGAGAATAACTCACCTGACAATTCACTTAGATACTCAGGTGAGTTATTCTCTAAATACCAAAAAGTAATCACATGCTAGCCTTGTGAATGTCATTGTCAATTTATACTAACTAAAAAAGACAAGAGGTATTTGCTTATATTCAATTCTAAGAGAATAACTCACCTGAGTATATCCATTCACTTAGTATATATTTAGAGAATAACTCACCTGACAATTCACTTAGATACTCAGGTGAGTTATTCTCTAAATGCCAAAGAGTAATCACATGCTAGGCTTGTGAATGTCATTGTCAATTTATACTAAGTGAATGAATATACTCGTTACGTTTTCACATATTTTTCTTAAATATTAAATAATCAAGTAAAATATTGTTAAAATTCTCTAATTGCTTATTTCATATATTAATATTTTATAATTTTTTAGTTATATATTGCTCACGATTAAATATTAAAAATAACATCTTAAATTACAGAAAAAATAACATAAAAACCAACGTGACAAGGAGAAGGACTTGTGTGGATTTGGCCACACTTAGTGTGGACCAAGTCTTACACTCCATTTCACTCCACTATACTACACTCTACTCCACTTCACTCCACTTCAATTTACTCTCCTCCCCGCTCTTCACTCCACACTTCCACTTTATTTCACTCTATTTACAATTTCACGTATTTAGATATATTATGACTCAAAATTTACTTTCAAAACAATGCAAAAAGTAAACAAGAACAACAAAAAAATATCTCACATGACTATGTTTTAACTTATAAATTATAAATTAAAAACAATTAAGAGTGTACTGTGAATAGTGATAAAAAGTCAAATGAAGCAACTTTTGTGTTACGGAAAAAGTATTTTCGTTAAAAATTATCTTAAATACTAAGGGTGTTCAAAAACGGATACCGGGTCGACCCAGATCCGAAAATCCAAGTATTCGGTTTTTCGGATACCTAAAAGTGCGATCTGGTTTCGACCCGAATTAAACCGGGTATCCGGAATTCGGATACTCAGTTTAATCCGGGTCGGAACCGGTTACCCGGTGTTATTAGAATGTTTTTTATTTTTTATTTTTTTGTCTTTTTGTCATTCAACCATACGTTTGTTTATCTCTATTTTTACTTAAAATATTTTTTTACATAAAATTCAAATACAAACTCTCTAAAAATATTTAACTTAATTAGTCATAAAAGATTAATTAAGAAAATGAAAGAATAATTATTATTGTTCATGGGTTTAAGGAAGAACAATTATAAAATTTAAATACCAACTCTCTAAAAATATTCAATTCAAGTTAGCTTAAGAGATATTATGATCATTTTATTTACGAAAAAAAGTAAAAAAAAAAATAAAATTATTTAAATAAAACTAGATACCGGATACCCAGTTTCCAAATATTCATGACCCGGATCCGGTTCCAGATCCAGTATTCGTTCTAAAATTGGGTATCCGATTATCCAGTTTTAGAAACCGGATACCGGATAATCCGAATGGGATTGCATCCATGTTTAGGTGGCCATAGCCCATAGGTTTCTATATTTGACTTGCAAATTGTCCTGTGGTGGTTCCGAAATTAGTACAAAATTTTTAAATTTTAAATTTTAATTTTTTAAATTTTTTTTGTTTTTTTAAAATTTTATATTTTTTTAAAATTTTAATTTTTAAAATCTTATTTTATTTTTTTTTTTTAATTTTTAATTTTAATTTTATATTGTTTGATTTTTAAATTTTTATTTATTTATTTTTAAATTTAAAATTTTTATTTAATATTTTTAAATTTTAATTTATTTATTTTTAAATTGTTTTTAAGTATAAGAGTTAAATGGACGAAGTGTAAAAGTATAAGAGTAGAGTGAATTAGAGTGGAATTGTGGCGTGAAGAGCGGTGAGGGGAGTAAATTGAAGTGGAGTGAAATAGAGTGAAGTGCAGTAAAATGTACTGAAGTAGAGTTTAAGATTTGGTCCACACTCATATTAGTGTGGACCAAGTTCACACAAGTTCTTCTTTTGGTTGACAGGGGAAGAAGAAAAATCCAAAAGAAGTTATTTGAAAAACATGTTATTTCAAAAGCATGGAACAACAATGTTTTTTAGTTTATTGAATGTTTGTTCTCAAAAACGTTATAAATTAAATTTAATTGAAATAGTTTTATTATTAATTCAAGAGGTAAATGAGAGAATCAAATAAAAATTAAATAAAATGGTAAAAATTAAAAACAAAGTATATATTCAATCTTTTGACTATATTTCAATAGTGTAGTTTGATGAGGCAGGGTACATATAATTACATCTTTTAATAATATCAAATAATTGGAATTCAAAAAATTAAACATGCATATCTCCTTATTATTTAGCCCTAAAGTGACTTACATAACTTGAAAATTACTTCTTATGTCCAATTAGAATTAAATCATGGAGAAAGTATGAGTTTGTTTTAAGAATCAAGAGAGAATGAATTATATGAATGAAATTAAAAGAGAATTACTAAAATGTATAAATGTAATTAAAAGAAAGTGATGAGTCATGTTTATAAATAAAATGATGTCAATTAAGTAAAACAGACTGAAATGACAATTAATTCAAATTAAATAGGAGAAAGAAAGTAATTTTAATGGTTTTATCAATTTAATAGCTTTTACTAAGTTTTCCACTCTGATACTACTAGGTAACTACTCTAAATATAAAATTACTTTAATTATAACAAGTTAGCAAATCGTCATCATGTCTAAATAGCTTGACTTAAAACGAAAGATGTAGCATAATTATGTAGTGAATAATTGTCTAGAAATTAACTTATACTCCCTCGAATCAGTTTAGCAGTCACATTTGTTTGGATATGGTTATTAAGGGTGGTGCAGGGTCCATTAAAAAGATGGTAGTTGGGGTTTTAAATTGATTAAATTAATTGTAAATGTGGTAGTTGGAGTATTGTAAGTAGTAAAAAATGGGTATTTTGGTCTTTACTTGTATAAACATGGAGTATTTAGGTAAAAAAAAGATTGACAAAAAAGAAAATGCGACAATTAATATGAATTTACCAAATAAGAAAATGTGACAACTAAGTTGATTTGGAGGGAGTATAAAACATGATCTATTACGATTGAGCTACGACAAATTTATAAGAAAATATGATTATTACTTATATGCTAAGGTTGTACTTGTACACGTACAGTTTTGAAATTTCTAATTTGAAGCATAGCTACTCTTATGAGAGACCGTCTCTCAAAGAGACGACCTCAAAATATAAAACTTACATTCTTATTTGCTCTTTAAGTTGTATTAATTGGGCTATCCATATATATAATGCGCTCTCGGAGATACCGTTTTTCACAACAATTTGTGTTTGAAGTAAATTACTTCCTTCTATTCAGCACCTATATCCCATTTTCATTTTGAGTCAAGTTATTATATTACAAATATCTCATTTCTATTTTTGATAATTTTTTACCATAATTAAACTCTATCACCTATACATGTAGTAGTCCCATTTGACTATAAATTGTTCTCTCTCTCGTATACATGTGTTAAATCTCACTATAAATTGGACTTTATCTCCTACATAAGTAGTCCCATTTAATACCTAAAAGTTGGTGAAAAGTCAACTGGGACACATATGATGAATATAAAAAAGTATAAGTTTGGGTAAACTTTAAGGAATATGTGCCTAGAGTAAACTTGGGTAACCCGATGACCAACTATACTAGGTAATTCACCAAAAAAGTAAACTGAAAATTAATTTTGAAATTAGAGAAAATTTTTAAAATTTACATAAAAAAATTCTCAATAATAAAAAATATCATAGATTTTTTTGAATATTTTTTTGAATTTATTTTTTGTTTTAAAAAAAATAAAACTTGTTATAACAAGTCATTCGATCACCGGGTTTATTCTAGGATAATACCCCTTAAAGTTGGGTTTATCCATGATTAATCAATAGATAAGATTATTATAGGAAAATCACAAATAAATTAGTTTATTCTAGGTAATTTTTCCTACCTTCAATATCTATTACCAACTAATACAAAATTCCATTCTCACTATAAACCAAACTTAATTAAAATTAATATTTGTAGCTAAATATTATTTAAACCGAATGAAAAGAACTCAGATATAGACATCTCAACTATGTAATTGTTGAGTCGTTTATATACGAAGTATCTAGTAGAGTATCAAAATTCAACATATTCCTTTTTAAATGGCCCATTATTAATAGTCTACTCCTATTATTGAAGTATTATTATAATGTTTAAGTCAAACAAAAGGGCCATTGGTTTTAACCTTCATGAACCATCATTTGTGCTTCCTACAGGGCAGTTTCTGAGGGTAGTTTTGAGGTGCAACCGGGCCCAGATTGAGATAATCCCTATAATTAAATTAGTATGCATAAGCATCATCTAACATGAATCGAACTTGCAACATTAGGATTCTTAGTTAAGCGCATGACTAAGCTCCATTTTTTATTTTTCGCCTAAGGCCCAAAATTTGTCAGGAACGACTCTGGCTTCCCACCACCTTTCTTCTTACTTCATTAGCCGAAAAGAGCAAGTAAAACGCTCAATTGTGATGAATACGTAGGAAGATTCGTACTTTTGCTAATTAGCCACCCAATCTTCCTTTTAGACCCGACTCTAAAATTTAAAAAGTTTGACACAAAATATTAATTATAGGCCTCTAATTATTAAGTACTAGATAGATATCTGTGCCATTGCACGGTTTACCTAATTTATATATTTTATAATAAATTTATGCGTAGAAACATTATATGAATCAAAATATAAATAATAACATATTAAAATATTATTATATATAGTTATATATATAAATTAAATGTAACAAATGGTTTTCACAAATATATTGTTATATAGATAAAAAAAAATGAACATTTTAAAAGTTCATATATTAATCATAAATTACTAAATGACGATATAAAATTTAAACATTATTGCTAAATTTAAACATTAAAAGTTCAATTAAAATTTAAACAATGTCGAAATTATTACATTATAAATTTTGAAACACTTCTTTGTAGACAACATTATGAGTTGACGTACAAATATTATTATCTTTGTCGCATGTTAAATTATTGTATATATGGTATTCCTAAATTATTTGTATATTAATTTGATTTGGATATTAATGGAAATTATGTGCAATAGCTAAATTATTGTATATATGGTAATGGATTAGTATAGCCGTATATGCTAAATGGCCACTGTTCAATCAAGTTAGTAATTTCCTAAATTAGAATTTAATAAATATAAAGTATAAGGAAAAATATGTAGTAATTTAATTTAAGAAATATATGTAGTAATTTAATTTAAGAAATTTCTTAATAGTCGCAAATTAGTAAGATAGAAAATATATTATTAAGTATTCTAATACCAATAGCCGTAAATTAAGAAGTTAGGAAATATATGTAGTATTTTAATTTAAATGACAATCTGTTCAATCAAGTTAGTAATTTTCTAAATTAGAATTTAGCCGTTTAATGGAAATTATGTAGTATAGCCGTATATGTTAAATTATTGTATATATGGTATTCCTAAATTATTTATATATTAACTTGATTTGGATATTAATGGAAATTATGTGCAATAGCTAAATTATTGTATATATGGTAATGGATTAGTATAGCCATATATGCTAAATGGCCACCTGTTCAATCAAGTTAGTAATTTCCTAAATTAGAATTTAGCAAATATAAAGTATAAGGAAAAACATGTAGTAATTTAATTTAAGAAATATATGTAGTAATTTAATTTAAGAAATTTCTTAATAGCCGCAAATTAGTAAGATAGGAAATATATTATTAAGTATTCTAATACCAATAGCCGTAAATTAAGAAGTTAGGAAATATATATAGTATTTTAATTTATGAAATTTCCTAATTTAGAATTGGGCATTGGGCGGGAAAATTTTGTTTCAGAAGATGCCACCTGTCCTAAGGTGGTTTCTGTATTAGTTTTATTTATAAATTTTATTATAGGTTCTTGACAATTAAATATTAAAACGTCTTTTTAATTTTATTGATAGGTCCAGAGTGCAGGCCCCTCTTACCCCTATAGGGCTGACCCTACTTTATTTGTTATTACTTTTTTATAAAATTTAAATGTTGTTAATACGTAACCACTCGGATACCACCTAGATTTGCCCATATAGCCCTCCTCTCCCCTCGACCAATATTATAAATTGTCTTTCTTTTCCCTACATTAAGTAAAAATAAATATCATTTATTATCATAATCATCCATCCAATATCCCACTCGAAAATAGGATTTAGGTGAGGAAAGATGACAGGCAAGAGACCATGTTTATTTGTAATCCAATTAAAGAGAGGACCAGAAGAATGTAGTTAATTTTACTCAAAAAAGTAAAAGCCTTGCATAAAGAGGAATATGACTATACGAGTGACATCGTCACCCCAAGATTACAACTATTTGCAGAAAACAACATTAACAAAATTAAGTATGAAGCAACATAGTAAGTACGATAAGCAAATAAATAGACAAAAAGGAGCGAGTAAGAAGTAATAGACACTAAGTAGAAAAAACACCTTATGAAACTATTATAAATCTTCTTAAAGATACCTTCAAAAATAATCTTAAGTAATGCAAAAAAACACAAACAACACAAATTTATATGGAATATATTCCTATAGTAAAGTAAAGTATGTTATTAATATGTCTTGCTAAAGCTAAACAAAAGAAGTTAAAAGAATGGAAAATTGAAAACCAAAGTCTTCTTAAAGATATAGAATTCCCCTTTTATTCGTGGGGAATATATTCATCCTCATCCTTTTAATGTGGAATGTTCCATAGTTGGAATATTTAGTTATTTGTAGTTCAATGCTTTATGTAAAATAAAATGATCATTTTCGGATAAATAAACTTGCACTAAATATAATTATAAAGTTAAAGAGTTTCTTAAATTGACTTAGCCAAAAAAATAGGAATGACAATGAATGAGCTTAACAAAAGAAAATGCACAAATTCTTTTGAGAAACGAAATAAGACATTTTTAATTGGGTCGACCATTATATATGTAACACCACGATATACGAGATGTTACAATATATTTTTTAAAATATTGTTAGTAGGCACTAAGATTGATGTAAGTAGACATTTAAGATATTGAAAATAGGCATTAAAGATACGGTAAGTAAGGATTAAAGATAATGTAAGCAGGCATCAAAAATACGTTAAATAGGTATTAATCTTTAATAAGTTGGGCTTAAGATACGTCTCTTAAAGAGAGGGTTTGAAAATGCAGTCTTCCTAAGATAATGCTGGATATTGATGGCTTACCTACGGTTTATGGGCTAGAAGGCCCAAGAGCCAGCTGAGGAAAATGTTGTCTTCCTAAGATAGTCGATTCAAATTTAGATAGACCGTTGTATACAAATCTATTACACAAATTTTTACTTGAGACCGTCTTTTGTAAAGATGGCTCTCAAAAGCTCAGTCCAATTCTAAATATATATTGTTACTACTCTAAATATAGATTTGAGCTGGACTTTTAAAAGTCATTTTTACAAAAAACGCACCTATACTTATAAATGTTAGAATATAATTAAGGTAATTTAACCAATAATTAAAATAGATTTCTTATGAAAATTTTAAAATAAATATAAAACATACATTACATTATTAACTCATATAATTTGGGAACTAACACAATAAATAGTGTACAAATTAGATATTTGCTGTTAGGAACGAAGGCAAGTATCTCTTCCAAATAGCATCTTTTGCCTACGTATCCAAAATTCAAATCATCATCTACATATTTAGTGTATCAATTTCTTTCCAACCGCGTTTAGTTTGACTGTAATAAGAAAAATACAAACAGATTAGTTTAATCGGTGACTTGCTAAATAAAATATAATAAAATAACTAATTAAACTATGTGCACTTTTATTTATTACATTTTTATATTACACATGTAAGTCTTATCATCCTACTTTGTTTTACAAGATTAACCCCTTATATATATTTATCTAACCTATTGAATTTCATCTGGGTAAAACAATAAGTGAAAGTCAACAAATATATTTTATAAACTAATGTATTCTTTTTGATATATGTTATACCAATACCAAAATATAGTCAAATTTCATAAATTATAAATAGTTTGTTTTAAGTTGAAGTATCAAATCGAATCAACTTCAATCGACTATATATATAGTTGTTACTAAGGCTACGATCAGGTAATTAATTGATTAAAAAAACTATTAAACACAAATATATTTAATTGTGATCAATTTACAAGTAGAGATGAATGTTGGGCCCTAAATAGGAAAATGTTGAATTAACAATTTGGTGTAAGAAAAGAGAAAGTTTAACGCTTATTTATGAAGTTAACAAATCACCCTTATGTGGTAGGATTAGATTGGGTGTTAGATTTGTTATTTTAATTGATCTTTTTTGGTTTTATTTATTTTATTATTGATTTTTTTTTTGTCTTTTTTGTAGTGATTTATAAATTACGGTAATTGATTAGAAATTTTTGGTAAGAAAATAAAAAAAAATTACCTTGGAGTTCCTCGTTATCACATCTGTCATCGCAACTCATCTCACAACGAGTTTCACCACCGTTACAAGTCTTCATGCATGCTTCAAAACACCTCTTGTAAACATCAGAACCACTCCCGTGGGGATCGCCGGCTTCGACCGCCATGTTCATGGCGGCAGCCACCACCATGGACATCAAAAACACGGCAACCAACTTGTTAGAACCCATTTTTTTTTCTTGATTTTGGTATTATTTTTAATGTTATTTCTTTTGACAAAATTAAATGGAATAAAGATTTGGTGATTGTATGAAAGCCCTTAGTTATTCTATATATAATATGTTTGTGTGTGCAAATCATGGTTATGTGTTTATTATTGGACATGAAAAATCCTTAAAATTTGGAAAATTTTATGGTGGATATTTTTAACATTTGCTAAATAGATGGACAACCGATCTATATTCCTTCTATTTTTTTATTTTATTACCAATTGGCTAGCAAAATAATTTAAGGATCATGACATATTAGATAGAAAAAATAGTCATTAAAATTCAACTTATTGTTCAATTGCTGAAAATAAACCCACATTTTATATAACTATGTTTAGATAATCCTGTACATTGCATGTGCCCGCTAAAATTATGTCCCATGTAAATAATCCATCTTCTATCCAAAATCATTTCAGCCTAAAAAACATCTAAACTTAATTCATCAAATTTCTTGGAAACTTTCATCCCTTTTCAAACAAATTAAGTTTCTCGGCTATTAAAATAGTGTTCATATTACCTTGGTATAAGATTTAAGCAAACCCATGCAAAATAGTTAAATTGTGATTATTCAATAATAATGGAAAATCTATTTATTTTCTACGTATAGAAAATATATTAGGAATATATTATTGATGTCAATTTTTTAAAATAAAATTAAAAATAAATTTTTTCGATCTAAAATATAAAACTTTAATAAATTAAAATAACACAGTCAAATATAAATACTAAACTTTTATATTTTATGATTGTATATGAAAACAAAAACATATTGGTTGCCAAATTGAAAAATGGTAATACAAGAGAAGAAATTGATGTTTAAAAGTTGTGCAAGACAACAAGAGAACATATGACTATGATGTTCAAATTTCAATTGGTCATTTACAGCTTGACTAACATGTAAAATGCCCAAACACTAGTAGTAGTTAGGGATATTATGGATGCACTTGATGCGGATGATGGTATGGTTACCGGTCGAAACCTCGAAATCCTTGAAGGTGCTTCGGCTTCAATTGTGGACGGTGGTACAACCGGTGGTTGTTCTAGGGCTTTCGGTTCAGATCCCGGTGTAAAGGCAGTTGCTTTGGAAGCTAACATCACGTATCAAATAAAATAGTCATAAAAGTAGACCATTTAACCTTATTCAATCAAAAAACAGTGAGACTTAAACATAATATGTATTGTAAGAGTTATTTATAACTAATGTGGGGTAATCATTGTCGTTTTTGGTATTTTATGGGTCATAGGAATTAATAGGAAACTGAAAGAAATTAAATAGGTCCTCTTTGTGGATCGGAAGGTTGATTCTAAACTTAATTTGATGTCTGGAAAAATAATAGAGACGGATCCTATTTATCATAGTTATCATTATAAATATAGACGATCTCATATAATTCTTAATTGATAAAAGACCTAATTATAAATTGCAAATTTTAAATGTCAACTTCAAACTAAATTTTTTTAGTAAGAGTCCTTTTAAACTCTGAATTCTATGTAAATGTCTACCTTACCTATGGTAAAAAACGACTCTCACGTAATTTCTAAGAGATAAAGGTAATGTAAATTAGACGATTTAGCATCTATACAACAAATAAGAACATACCTTGAGGACTTAATTCCGAGTTAGGTGGGGGAGTTGTATCAAATTGGACCGGACCTGTTAAGTTTCAATTATATTTAATAAATGAGCGGAAATGGTAATATTAACCATTAGCATAACACAAAAATTTGGATGAGACCGTCAATTGTGAGACGCGTCTTATTGGGCTGACCCAATTATATATACGTTTTTTTTTACCAATTTTACAAATTAAAATGTCAATTTTAAGAATTAAAAGACCAATTTGAAGACTTAAAAGAACAATTTTAAGGATTTAAATTTGACATTTTGAATTATGGAATTTGACAATTTTAAGATTTAAAACATCAATTTCAATACTTAAAAAACCAATTTGAAGACTTAAAACACTAATTGCTAGACTTAAAATTCTCATTTCAACTTTAAAGTAATATGACTCAAACAATAGTGTTAATATTAAAAACTTTGAAATTGACCTTTTAAGTTTTAAAATTAGATTTTTATGTCTTGAAATTGTACTTTTAAGTCTTAGAATTAGTATGTCAGAATATTCTAAAAAATTTAATGAACCTGTGCTGGTTGCATGGATAAGGCGGTCTTACAGAAGAGTTTTTGTTAGCATAATCATTTTGTCACTCTAGATTTGCTAAATTACTCTTAAAAATTCGCACTCTAATACTTCATATGTATCACTTTAATTTTAGCTGAATTTTACATAGTAATTAAGTAAATAAAATCAGTTTAATCAGGACTCTGTATAGTACCTGGAGTTGGGGCAAGTGTTTGAGATGCTGCAAAAATTAGCCATTCAGTAATGTTGCAATAATATACAGAAGCATTTTAGAATTCGCTAAAAGTTGAAAGGTTGCGTTTGAAAAATAATTTATGTCGAATTTATTGAAAATTAACTTTTTTCTCTGAAAAATATGCTAAATGACTTTTGAATTAACAATGGTCATGAATCCAAGATCCTGTTGAACCTCCGCATACGTACCTAACCCTAGTTTTACAGTTTGGGTCCCATTGTTTTTACAGCCAATTTTAATTGAATGTGGATCCAAGTCCAAATAAAATAATTGGATTTGAATTTGGGTCTATGATCTTCAGACCAACTCTTTAGACCCCCACTAAACCCAAACCCGATCTCTAGATATATGTATTCCCTAAACCCAAACATGATCTCTAGAACCGATCCATTATCAACGTATAATTAATTTTTGGCTCATTTAATTTTTGTTTTGACTCATTTTCAACCTATATTTGACCTATAAATTCATTTTAATGCTTACTAATTAGATTTTAAATAGTAAAAATTACCGTAAATAATACAAACTTTTGTTAATTTTTTTATAATAATACGAACTTTTGATTAACCATGTATAATACCAACTTTGAGGGTTTTTTCTAGAATAATACCAACTTTAGTTTATTAACTAATTTACTAATTTTTTTGTGATATAATCACCTGTATTTTGATTTTTAACATACTCGATATATTTTAGGGAAATACCCTCATAAGTTGGTATTATTCATGGTTAATCAAAAGTTAGTATTATTGTGGGGGAATAAGCAAAATGTTATATTATTCATGATAATTTTTTCTTTTAAATGTGTAAAAATAGTAAAATAAAAATAATTCAGCTAGTCTCCTGAGAGACCGTCTTTTGGAGAGACGTCTCTCAGGCCCAATTTATTAAAGCTTATTACCTATATTTACTTTACATTTTCCTAATGGGCCAACCCAATAGAGATAGTCTCTCAAAAAGACCGTCTCTCACAAGAATTTGTGAAAATAATTTGACTATGATACATTTATTAGGTTAGGACTTATTAAAATTCCATTTAAAACTCTAGGCCCAAAGACTCGACGACTCTAGGTTTGGATCTAAAATTTTCTTCCCCTATAAGTCAACAACCTGATCTGGACCATGAAAAACTTAAATGATTACATGTCCGAGTTCCACCTAAACAGACCATGACCATTTCTGTACTTATATTACGAATTGCTATATTAATTAACTAGATAATACCTGTATGATTCACAGTTTTATTAATTTTTTGACTTATTTGTAAAAATTAAAAAATAAAAAAATTTACGGTTTTATGTTTTAACGATTTAAAAATATCTTATATTTATTTTTTTTGAAAACAATATCCTATATTCATTTAGTAGATAAATTATAAATATTTTATAAATAATTGAAAAAATATAATTTTTTAATACATTAAATGAATAATATTATATTCATGATTAAAAAGTAGAAAAGTCAAACAATGACATTATCATTGAGTTTTAGAGGGAAAATTTTTATTAATAGAGTGACACGTAAGCAATTTTTAAAAGTGATGACATAAGCTGTGTTTTGTTATAGTAATAATTACTATGGAATAGATTTTTGGCTTTTGATCCAATTTCGAATAAACAACCAACCTACCACAATAACTAATTATTTACTAAACGTTTGATTGAGTTTAATAGTTGGTTTATATAACAACCTTAACAATTAACATAACAAAACTTAAAAATGTTATAGAAAGAAGTACCTTGGGGACTTAAGGCCGAGCTAGGAGGGGGAGGTACTCCAAACTGCAGGGGACCTTCCAATAATGAAAACAAATTCTAGACAGATTAATAAAACAAAGGTACTTCAAACTTGCTACTAAATCTTTTATGGGTTGTTGCAATTTATCAAACAAAAGCACCAGTGGTCTAGTGGTAGAATAGTACCCTGCCACGGTACAGACCCGGGTTCGATTCCCGGCTGGTGCATATTATAATTTTTTTAATCCAATCATTAAAATTAATGTATTTTGCTAATACATTCACTATTAGTCAACAAAAATTATGCTAATATAAATTTCTGACTTAATATGGTAATATGGTACCTGGAGCTGGAAGAGGAACGGCAGAACCTGCAAAAGAACATAAAAAACTTTAGCTAATTGGTTATGCCGATGAAACTCATCAAAGACATTTATTGTCGAGGAATATTCGACTTTAGAGGAGGGATGATTGTCTTTCGAACTCGTGACATATCGTCTATGTTAAGAAACTATTTCAACCAAAAACTTAAACTAATGGTTAAAGGTCCAGAATATGATATATATACTCTTAACAATTTATTACTCTGATGAGATTTGAAATCAAATATAAGCAACCTTATCTTTGTAACATTAAAGAGGTTATTTTGGAGATCATAAAACCTAATATTCAATTGTACTATGTAACAAATAAGTCACCTTTGCACTGAAGTGGTACACCAACATTACTACAAATCCTAGGAAGTCCAAGTGCAAGAGTTGCATTAACAATTTGAGGCAAAGGAACACCACCAGTTAACATAACACAAGCACAGTCCATGCTGCTACTCATCACTGATTTCAAGGCATCACAGCAATCCATAGACGGCGACGACCGCCCGTTGGCCGTGCTGCCGGTTATGTAGTTCATGCAGGGTGTGAAGGTGGTTACCATTGAAGATGTGCATGCTGAACTTATTACTTGACCATTTACTTGAGCCTTATTTATTACTAAGAGATAATTGGTTAAAATGGTTATTAATGATACTACTAGTGAAAAAGATTGTGGGTTTTGCTTTATTTTCTCCATTTAGTTGTTTTTGTTACGTTGGAATTTACTTAAGATTGAGAGTGATTTATAAGGTTGGAGTGCATTTTGAGTGTAATTAAGGGGAAAAGTAGAGTATTTATGTAGTGGGGGTTTTGGAGACCAACTACTATGACTTTTGTAAGTAACGAAATGGAAGTAACTGGAATGTTCTAATCATTTTTCTTATTAGCTAATAAGGGGGCTTGGAAATACTTAATACTCTAATATAACTATTTAGTCATATTTTTTTTAACACAGATCAAGAAATCAAGTATAATGGGTTAAAATAATAAGTTATTTAGAAATAAGAAAGTTAATTATAAAAGTAAAAGTAGTAGAGTCAAATTCATTGAAACGGATTAAATTGAAAAATGAGACAAATTAAATTATAATTAGTCTTCAACATTTAGTCTCAAAGGTCTTGTAATACTCTTACAATAGGCTTTAATTAAGGAAAAATTACTGTGAATAATACGAACTTTCATTGATTTTCCTATAATATTACGAACTTTCGATTAACCCTAAATAATACCAACTTTGATGTGATTTTCCTTCTAGCATCTTTAACTTGTTGGTAACCTACAATTGAAGGTCAACTTGCCAATAAAAAAGAAAAATAAAAAAAAAAATTAAAAATGCAATAAAATAAGAAAAAAAAAGTAAGAAAATTAATTCCCCACCCTCCCCTATTTTTTACTGCATTTTTATTTTGCTTACCTTTTTTATTGCTTTTTTAATTTTTTTTGGTATTTCCTTTTATTTTGCCAAGTTGAATTGTAGGTTACCAACAAGTTAAGGATGTTTTAGGGAAATCCACATCAAAGTTTGTATTATCCAGGGTTAATCGAAAGTTCGTATTATTGTAGGGAAATCAATGAAAGTTCGTATTATTCACGGTAATTTTTCCTTTAATTAAAGGAGATGAACTCTTATTGGAATTTAAGTTGCAACCCAATTATAATTTGGTCTATGAGCAAAATTTGGATTTGATCTTACCATGTGAACCAACATTAGAAAGTAGGTAAGATTTGAAGTGGTAAGTCAAAACTTGCCATACTATTACAAATGTTTGAGTGAATTATACCTTTACTTTGTGCTTCGTCTACATACATACGCAATGTTTTCAAATCAAAGGAGATATAATAGCAAATTAGAGGATGCAAAATAATTAATCTCTTCATCAATACGCATTTTTTATTTACGTAAAACTGCATATCATCATCATACTCAATGTTCCACTTGAAAGCAGGGTCTGGATACATACTCGTACTCCTTTCACAAGGAGGACTAGTGGTCGATTTTACCCCAAACATGTAGGGGCCCTAATAAAAAAAAGATATGATTGACGATATTTTCACGAAAGAAGAACTACTCGAGGAATAAAAAAGGTAAGAAGTAACAAGAAGACAACTAAAGAAATTATTATTGTTGATTAGAGGATTGGAACAAAAGAGATTGGTATGAAGCAAGCTAGTTCCTCAAAAATCAAGATATCAAATTATTAATGGTTTTTTGTGAAATTTAATTTGTCAAACCAAATAATAAGAGTGTCAAACTAGAATACATGGGTATATAGGTAGGAAATCAAGGAAAAACATAAAAGAATTAATTACATATAATACAAAAATGCTAAACCAAGTTAAATTACTAATCATTTAAAATGACCTAGAATTCAACTACCCATTTGAACTTTAATATTGGTTTGGCCACCCAAACTTAACTGCATTATCTTGTCCATTTCAAGCACTTTTCCTATAAAACCATCCTCAATTTTCCCAACAAATACTCACCACAACAAGTTATTAATCATCCATAAAACACATACTAAATCCCCTTTTAATTCCTTTTGATCACATTTTAATGGCTTCCAAAATGTCTCATTTATGGTTAGTTTTCCTAGTCTTAGGAATGACATTTTTAACATATAATGGTGCAAATGCACAATCAAGCACTAATAGTTGTACAAGTGTGTTAATAAGCATGTCTTCTTGCCTTAACTACATATCAGGCAACTCTTCCTCACCGGCATCTTCTTGCTGTTCGTCTCTTGCAAATGTCGTCAATTCGCAGCCTCAGTGTCTTTGTGCAGTCCTCAATAGTGGTGCTGCCTCGTCCTTGGGTGTCTCGATCAATCAAACTCGTGCTCTCGAGCTTCCTAAAGCTTGCAATGTGCAAACTCCGTCTGTTAGCCGATGCAGTGGCCGTGAGTTTTTATGATCTTTAAGGACTAATTAAGGCTTTGACATTGTTTTTATATCGAGGTGTAATTGTCCAATATAATCAAACTTAATTCTGTATGTGTAACAGAGGCAGGAACAGGAGCTGGTGCACCAGCAGGTACTCCTGCTGGACAGCCAGATGAACAACCTCAAGGCCCAACAGCTGATTTACCCTCAGGTACATACATATTTGACATCAGAACGTTAAATTGAATTGAACTTATTGTAAATATTAGCTTATAAGCCAACGAGATACCATTTCAAAACTTATGGTTGATTCCCCAACCCCTAAGATATGTTATATACTCTAATACGCCCCATGAAAGCCTTCTCAGCTTGAATCGGGATGCAACACATGCCCTTATTATAACTGACACTAAAAATTCCACTTTAAATAAGGGTGGTTTAGATTTGAACGATAGGTCACGCTGGCTTCTGATACAAGATCAATAAACCAACTCAACCAAAAACTTAAGATTATGGTTGAGGCCGAGATATGTTGTGTACTCTATTTAACAATATGACAATAGGAAGAAGGTTTCTAATGATTTAAAAAGTGTGCACACCGTCTTTAATTTTAGACAATTTATCCCAACAAGTTTTTTTTACTTAATGTTGCAGGTTCAGGATCAAAGACAGTACCATCTACTGATGAATCAAATGGAAGCAGCATCAAATCTTCTGTTAAATTGCTGGGTTTTGTATTCTCAATGGTGTCCTGTACTTCAGTTCTGGCTATATTTTAAGCCATTTTTAGTACTTCATTTTATAGTTAATCATTGTTATAGGAATATATATGTACTATACTATATGATTCTTGAATATGTGCTTGAGGCTAGATTGGCCTCCTCTTACTATTATTTTTGAGCAGTTAATTTGTTATTGGTGTGTATTGATTGAAATAAAAACGTTACATTTTTTTTGTTCCAATATGTTTTCATCTATTCTTACTTATAAATCTATCATTATTTTAATATAGATAGTATATGTCCTAGTCCTAACCAGGACAACCACTCTTACCAATAAAAGCAACATATTCACTTTTCAAAAGAATTATATTATTTGTGGAGGATTGTGTTTTGTCTTAATTGTACAGGATTTTAGAAAAAGTTAAGGGTTCGATTCTCATCTAATTTATCTCCTTTCTTCAACGTACTATGTAATAATTAAAAAAAATTTATATACATATGAATTTTTCTAACCTATACACTAGATACGTAGGTTTAAATATTTAATTCTCATTTTTTTTCTTTCCACAACAAATGTTTAAGGCTCATTTGATGTTTGTGAATCAGAAATTGAAAATAATTATATTAGAATTGATATATTGATTTATGTAATCAACCCTAATCTTTTGGGATTAAGGCTCTGACATTGTTATTGTTGTTTGAGTCAAACGATTGTCAACATAGTAGCTTTGGACATGAGGCAAAAATGACCTAATCCGACCTAAAATTTTCATAATCTTTTGATATAAAAATTGATCAATTTTACTACTCAATTAACTATGATGATGAAAAGTCTAATATGACCGAGGGTAAACAATTAAAAAATTATAATAACGGACACAATAATGTAATAATGAGATGATACAATTATCATACAGTCAAATATTATTTGAAACTACTATAAGATAACCAATTAGAATCAAACTAAAACACAGTTTATTTACACTTTTATGACGTTAGTATCAGTTTCATAAACTAAAAAACAATTTATTTACGCTCGAGACATGATATAATGTGAATATATTTTCACTCTAAGCACCTCTGTCACAACTCACAATTTTAACAATTACCATTTTTGAAATTAAAACCCTAGAAAAGTGGTAGAAAATGGCTGCCATAAGGGAAATGAGTGAATGAAGACTGAAATGAAAACCCTAAAAAAATAAATATATATTAACTATGAAGCGGGTCATTAACGGGTACCCAGACCAATTTCAAATCGGCCCATGAGGCGGGTCGCGTACCCGACCCCGGAGTTTTCAATTTTTTATTTTTTGACCCGCCATTTATAAAGCGGGTTGGCGAATCGGGTCGGACGAATCGAATACTTTTGAACACCCATGGTCACAACTCACAATTTTAACTATTACCATCTAGAGGGTAATAAATAATTCAATGTTTGGTATCTGATAAAATATCATTAAGGAACTAAAGGGATGTCGTGATGAACTTACTTTATTAATTAAGAATGCAAACTATATCATATGAAATTAGAAAGTCAATAACAGAACTGTCATTTTCCTGTTGGCTTGGTTAAGTAAACCAACTATACCTGTCATACTCATTCATACTATAACTTAAACTATGGTCCAATTATATTAAACTATCCAAAGAAGTTAATTTTGCATTATGCATGTTAATGTCAAACACCTAACTTAATCAAAAGTTTAAGCTATGGTTGAGGGCTTGAAACCCCATGATATTTTATGTACGCCAATACTTTCCCTCATTCGAAAACCTTTTGACTAGATTTGTAGATGTAATATATGTCTTCCTCATACCTGGCGTTCAACATTTTACATTAAATGAGGGGTGGTTGGGATTCGAACTTGTGACCTCTTATCACGTTGACATTTGATACCATATTAAGGAACCAACCTTAGCAAGAGCCTAAGCTGATGGTTAATGCCTCAGAATATATTATATACTCTAAATATTAGTAACTATTTTTATGAGTGGATACACTGAGTATGATGATGATGCAAGTTAATAAGTAATAACTAAACTTACACCTGGAAATTAGTTAGTTCACTTACATTCCAAAATTAGAACAATTAGGTAACCCATAACATTACTTTTGACTTCTCTTTTGTAGGAAACCTCACTATATAATTAAACCCCATTGTTTTTTCCTAGCATTAAATTCCAACTCTTAGACAATAAGATACAACCAAAAAGAAGTACAGGACATTCTTTTTCTATCATTATATTATAATACAAAACATCAAAAAAAATGGCCTCAATTGTTGGAATTGTGCTAGTCATGACAATGCTATCAGGAGGAGCATTGGCTCAGTCAGGGTGCACTTCTGCACTAGTGGGCTTAGCGCCGTGCCTGAACTATATATCAGGAAGCTCTTCTGCACCGTCCGCCTCGTGTTGCTCACAGCTGTCTAGTGTGGTTGGATCACAGCCTGAATGCCTTTGCCAAGTGCTGAATGGTGGTGGTTCTAACTTTGGAGTCTCCATTAATCAGACCCAAGCTTTAGCCCTACCTGCTGCCTGTAAGGTTCAAACACCACCTGCTAGCCGGTGCAATGGTAAGCCATAAACCCAATTAATTTCATTCATTTAGTTTGAGGATTAATGTTGGAAATAGTGGGTTGTGGAGTTAATATATAATAGATGGGTGAATCCTCAAACTGCCATATAGTTTTGGGAAACAATAAACCTCACCAAGTGTAAGTCAACGCTCTCGACTCGCAGGTTTATGGGCCCAAGCCCACGGGTGTCCCGTGTCCACACGAGTGGGCTACGGCGAGATCATGTGATGAATAGTCACAACCTAATATCCATAATACGGTATCAGAGCAAAAGGTGGTTCCTAGTTAGATGTGCTCACGTGTGAGGGGGGAGCGTTGGAAATGGAAATACATCACATGTGATACAAGATCCCACATCAATAAAATAATTAATTTATGGACTTGCATATATATTAGGTGGACTAATCCTCCTACTACCATATATTTTGGGGGAAAAATTAGCCTCACCAAAGTGTATGTACAAGTCAACACTCTTGACCTGTGGGTTTGTGAGCCCGAGTTCACGACCACGAGTGTTCCGTATCCATACGAGTGGGCCAGTGTGAGATTATATGACGAATTATGAGGCTAATTAAAACTTTCCATACATTTTTGCAACCCTATCATATTAAAACTTGAAATTGACTGTATCAAAATTGTATATGTATTGCAGCTGTAAACCAGCCATCAGGAAGTCCTGCAGAATCCCCTGTTGGTTCCCCAATTAACTCTCCTGATGCTGATGCTTCAACACCTGAAGGTTCAATCACCCCTTATTCTCCAACATCCCCAACTATTTCAACCATTCCTTCAGCTGGTTAGTGCTGCATCTTTACTTCGATGAATGATTACATGCAAACTATTTAAAATGGTGAAAATGGAAAACGAGTTACAACTTTTAAATTAGACTACATATTTTAATCTAAAGGTACATATTTTCGATGATATTTTCTAAATATTTTAAAAACATACTCCCTCCTATTCACTCAAGTTGTCCCATTTTCTTTTATGGGCAATTCATTCAAGTTGTCCTATTTCCTTTTTTGTCTATTTTTTTTACCTAAATACCCCTAGTTTTTCAATCCTCAATACCCAACTACCACCTTTACAATTAATTTAATCAATTAAAATACCCCACTACTACTTTTTTGGTGGACATCATCCCACTCTTAATATTCGTGCCCAACACAAATGGGACAACTTGAGTGAATAGAAGGGAGTAAAACTCAAAAAACACACGTACCCCTTATATTGATAGAATTTAGAAATGGGCAATCCAAACAAGGAGGAGAAATAGTTCACTCATAAGTCCAAAGAAGGTTCACTACTAAAACTTTGAGTATATAAAGTAATGCATACTTTTCTCTTTCTCCGATGTGGGACAACTCACATGTGGATAACACATGAGCACTTCAACATATATGAATATCTACCACATCACTCAATGTAATATGTACCCTTAACCCTTTTATCTGTTTTTACGGTTTTCACCTATTTGTAAGTTTTATCAAAATATATAGCAAGATAGTATATAACTAATTAATTGATAAATAATTAAATGCAGGAAGTGGGTCTAAATCAAGTACTGGGAGTGGGAGCACATCCAATGGAAACATAACCAAATTTCCACATCGTTTTGCTCTTTTTCTTCTCATAATCACTTCATGTGTTTCTGCTATTATTGTTTAAACTTAGAATTATTTTCCTAAGACCAGCAAAATTAAATTTTCTGTTTTGATTAGATTGTACTGTAATTCTACGTAAATTAGCATTCATTATCTTAAAGAAATTATATTACTATTATTGTCCGAGAATAAAGATGAAAATTTAGCGTTATTTAATAGAATAGTCTCTTAATAAGTTTAATGAATTTTGCTTGATCTAGGTACTTCAATCATTTCACTTTTTCCACGATTTCATTCCGATATATTACCATTTAAATAGACCTGTCAGTATCGAGTATGACAAGGATTTATTCTACTAATATTTCACATTACAATATGACCATATAGGTGTATGTGCAAATTAAAAGTTAATTATCAACTATTAATAAGAGGATCGGAATACATGGATGTGAGGATAATATATATGTATGATAAAAAAAGGAATTAAATACAAGTAAAACATTATTCAAAAATAGAGTAAAAGTTATTATCAACCAAATAAAGGAATAAGGGGAGTGTACACATTAACAAAGCCAAATATGGATTTACGTTCTCAAACAAATAAATGCATATTGCATAGTAGTATAAGGTGATAAGGTCTTATGCTAGGCTAATTGCTATACTATCCTTCATTTAATTTAAAATTATACCTTTTCCAAAAAAAACTGGCTCTCACAAAAATATAGGAGTAATTATTAGTAAGAGCGAGTTTTCCTAATCGATAATTGTGATTTGTAAATCACAACAAAAAGACAAAAATAATAATATTGAAATAAATAAAATAAAATAAGATAAATTAAAATAACAAAACTCTCACCCTATCACATTCTACCATATGAGGTGTGATTTCTTAAACTCATAAATAACTGTTATTTATTAAGATTTTCTTTAATACAGGCATGGGGTGATGCAGGAAATAAGGAATTTGCCTTACCAAGAGTATACATTTGTGTGTTTGTTTATCATACCAAACATACAAATTAATAGACCATTGTGGAAATAAGATATATGCATTAGCAATAGGTTGGAATGTTAATTGGGTGTTATTTATACTTATATATTTCACTTTTTATGTGTAATTAATTTACCTATGGAGTCACTTGAAAAAAAATTTACCTATGGAGTAGGATCTTGCATGTTTTCATGGATAGATCCAATATTGAGCACCCGATAGCACATGACATGTATATGTAATTTAAAGCGATAATTTTGCAAACTACTCATTAATATGACATCTTAAACTCATTAGTCTAACCTTAATTGTTTTTTGTGAATAAAAAATATTTATTAGTCGTGAATTAATGAAATTAAGAAAAATATATATATATATATATATATATATCGATATATATATATATATATATATATATATATATATATATATATATATATATATATATATATATATATATATATATATATATTGTTAAAGTGCTCATATGTTACCCACATGTAAGTTGTCCCACATCGGAGAAAGAGAAGAGTATGCATCACTTTATATACTCAAGGAGTAACTCCTACTATTACCAATTGATTTAGTAGTGAACTTTCTTTGGGTTTATGAGTGGACTACTTCTTCTCCTCCTTGTTTGGGTTGCCTAGGCCCATTTTCTAAATTCTATTATATATATATATATATATATATATATATATATATGGATGAGAAGGATTTTGGTTTGATTTTATTTGGTTACTATATATTAAAAAAAGGATACTATGTTAAAAAGTAAGATCATTTTAAAAATTTTGTCATAGTTATTTTTCTATATAACATAGTTACTTTTACAATTATGTGTTTTTGGTTCAATCTTGACCATTTTTTTTGACGTAGGATCAAATGAGAAGGATTTTGGTTTGATTTTATTTGGTTACTATATTGAGTTCTTCTCACCCTTCTCGTTTTCAACATCATTCTCATTGGATCCATATATATATATATATATATATATATATATATATATATATATATATATATATATATATATATATATATATATATATATATATATATATATATATATATATATATATATATATATATATATATATATATATATATATATATATATATATATATATATATATATATATATATATATATATATATATTCGACATTTTATATTTATGATTGAAAAATAGTATATGTTTGGCTTTGAATTTAATTTGACATGTTGGTTCGGAAGAGTTGTCTTATACACATGAAATAATCACATAACTCACAGACCTAAATATAATTAGTAATTTCTATTGAACATTCCTCCCCCCTTATTTTGAATTTTGATCAATTCCAATTTCCAACTTAAGTTCATTTTGACCCTACCGTGTAAAAGAATTCATTACTAATTGTCCTTATAGAATTTTTTTTTTCAATTTTACACCTCTCTCTCTCTCTCTATCTATATATATATATATATATATATATATATATATATAAAGGGATTATTACTTCAGATATTATGAAGACCGGTTAGAATAGTTTAAAAAGTTACGAGTAAGTCTTGTATACACTTAAATCACTTGATTGTACTCTATAAATGAAAATATGTGCGCAAACACTTTTGACTTAAACTTATAAGTTCATACAAGATTTAAAAATTATAATAAATTATAAGCTAATTAGACGAGCCAAATATAAAAATTATTATCATTTTAAATTAAAATATATAGATCAAAGTAATAAATGATTAAATCAAGAAATCAAGTATCAAAATTCATAATTATATTCAAAGAAATTTATTATTGTTTATTAAAAGTTGTACATGCCTATTAAAGGTCAAATTCAACACAAAATATCCTATTGACCAATCAAATAAGGTTATTGCATGGAAGAATGGTAGAAACATCTATGATATCATCTTTTATTCTAGACACAAAAATAAAGACACGTAATTGAACTTTATTTGATTAATCAAAACAAAAAAAAATAAATAAATAAAGTCATGCAACAAAATAACAGTCCAAGTTCCTTTAACAAAGACATTAGAAAAAAAGTTGGTCACCTATAACAAACAACTTTACTTGTATTACTTTCCTTCTAAGCATAATTCTTATAAATACTCATTTTAATTTCATAACTCTCATACATTATAAAACCATAAATCATACTCTAATCCCGAAAATTTCGTATTTAAATCTGTGTCTAATTCTTGATAGATACAGTTTTGCATAATAAAAAAAAAACAAAATGAAGACACCAAAATATGTTATAGTCGTAGTACTAGCAATAAGCAGCCTAATGTGTACGATATCAAATGCGCAACCAAGCTCAACAGGGATTAGTAATGAGTGCACCAATGTGTTGGTGACGCTATCACCTTGCTTGAATTACATTACCGGAAACTCGTCGACACCCTCGTCCGACTGCTGCACCCAGCTAGGCAGCGTGGTGAGGTCCTCGCCCAAGTGCTTGTGCGAGGTTCTTAATGGTGGATCTAGTTTGGCTGCTGGGTTGAATATTAATACTACACAAGCGTTGACTCTTCCTGCTGCTTGCAATGTTAAAACTCCTCCTCGTAGCATTTGTAATAATGGTATGTACTACTATCTGACTAGTTAAAAACTACTTAACACAAGTTATTGTTTGAGATTATCTCATATTTAGAAAAATAAGTTAAAGACAATATAATTTACATATAAAGCTACCTATATATAGTCATAGATTTATGCATGTTTGAGTTCAATTTTTCATATGGTTCCTCACATGTACTAGAATACTAAGGATATTGTGAAAGGAAGTGAATGTAAAAACACACTTAAAGCCTTATTTCGTATTAAAATTTCATAAAATATATATTTTATTTGTTTGATTAGAAAGAAAAATCGACAATTGAAAGTAAATAAAAAATAAATTAAATATTATACTAGTATATCTAACCACAACCTTTAACATTAAATTTGATATAAACGCTCATATAAAAGTGTCTGTAAAATATGACGATATAAACTGTCATATAAACTTTCATGTATTATACTAGTATTAAAAATGTGACGGTCTCTTTTTGGTTAACTTGAATTCTTATGATACATTTGGAAAGATTAGTTTGTTTGAGAATTTAAAATAAAATATTTATCACTAAACAGAACCTTTAAAATTAAATTTGAAAGGAAAAAACAATCAAATTGAATTTTTCATCACAACCCATATGAAAACATGAAAAATATAGTATAGACGTCTCTTAAGAGCCCAACTCATATCTCCCTTTTAACTTATAAAACCACCAATCAGTTTTATTAAAAAAAAATTATAAATTGGGTCAGTCCAAAAATTGAGATGTCTATTATATAGACGGTCTCAAATAAGAATTTGTGAAACATCAAACAAAAGACAAAGATTCCTAACGTCATACGGAAGGAAAGTTATGATATTTATGTTCATTTGACAATTATATTATGAGAATGTAATATCGAAACAAAAGAGTATAACTTTATGTGAAAAAATTCTTCTAATATGTTTTTTATGGCAATTTGGCAGCCTCATCTCCAGCAGGATCTCCAACCGGAACTCCAACTCCTTCATCGGGTACACATATTCTACTTTATAATAGTTTTTTTTTTTGTTGAAATGTTCTACTTTATAATAGTTTATTTATTCCCTAATCAATTTTCAAAAATAAGATATTATATAAATTATAGAAAATATTAATGAATATAATTACTTATCTAAACTATTCCCTATAAATAATTTCACATTTAAATTATTATTTTATAATTTAATATATAAAGGTAAAGGCAAAGGACACGACAGAGTCGGGGTCGAGGTTTTCTTTTTCCTGAAAGATGCGGACAAATCATACCCGTTCTCCCTATGAGAGAGTAAAGAGAGATGTGCACAATCAAGAAACCCTCTAATTGATACTTGCACCTAGTAGGAGTTAAACTCCAAACCTTCTTTTTTTTGATAAAAACTCCAAACCTTCTACTTCACATGCAAATGCTATATCCATTAATATATAAATAATTTACATAACACATTAAATTACGTAAAAAGTTAAATCGACGTCCCAACCATTTGCATAAATGTCACAAGGTGACTCTAAACCTGATAAATGACGCCTTATAATTTCACATTATTACATACATTTTTACTAACGTGATGAAGATTGTGTAAAATGTAGGTGGGTCCAAAACAACCCCAACAACAGGTGATTCATCAGATGCAAACATGTCAAAATTCACAGTTATTCCAATGTTATTAGCCATCTTATACGTAACATCGCATGCTCTGGCCTTCTAATGCTTTACATTCGGGTGGGGTATTGTTTTCGTGGGCTTCTAAGCCTATCATTTTCATGTGCTATTTAAATATTTTAGTACCACATTTATTTTCTTTTGAGTGGATTGAATGATTTTCTTTGTATGATAATATAAATTTTGAGGTGTAATAAAATATTTCTTTCGAGTTGGATTATTCATAGTTAATCAATATTTGTGATTATTACAGAAAAATTAGAAAAAGATTGGATTATTGTTGGCAATTTTTCGTAGAAAATAATACAAAGTTAAGATTATTTACACTGAAAGAGTAAAATGTAAGATTATTTAAGACAATTTATCCTAAATTAATTGTATTAAATAACTAAATTTTTACTGTTATAACTGATGCAAGAAAGAAAGCGTAAAGATTGACAAAATACTAAACACACAGAATTTACGTGGTTCGCCGACAATATGTCGACTACGTCCACCGGCAGAGGAGAGAAAAGTTTTATTACTTGAGGAGACCCATACAGATATTGATTAGGTTACAGAAAATAGAAGTTTATAAATTACTCCTTAACAGAAAACCTTAGCTAAACAGATTTTTGGATGATACAAAACTAATCTCAAAGACTCCTTTTATAAGGATAAGAATAACAAGCCTTTGTTATTCTTCCGATGTGGGATAATAAAAAAAACCTTCAATCTTCCGATGTGGGATTCAAGGCATAACCTTACAGTTATTCTTCCGATGTGGGATTCAAGGCATAACCTTACAAATCTCCACCTTGACTTGAATCCTCTCAGCAACAACAGATAACAGATGTACTATCCACGAGTACCAGACACAGCTCCTCTACCTCAGATTTTTGCCCCAAGAGGGCAATCAACAACTTCCCACATTTAACAAGTCCAAGCAATGTTGGAACTTGCTGTGCGGAACAGACTTTGTGAACATATCAGCAGGATTATCAGCAGTACCCACTTTGTTCACCTTAATTCTCTTCTCATTCCTTAGAAAATGATATCTAACATCAATGTGCTTGGTTCTCTCATGATGGACTTGATCATTAGCCAAACATATGGCACTAAGACTGTCGCAATACACAATAGCCTGATCATGATATAGACCCAGATCACTAACCAGTCCTTTCAACCAGATTCCCTCTTTTGCAGCTTCTGTCAAAGCCATGTACTCTGCTTCTGTAGTCGACAAAGTCACGGTAGGTTGCAAAGTAGCCTTCCAACTACCAACAGAACCACTAAGAGTGAACACATAACCAGTCATAGATCTCCTACTATCAATATCTCCAGCATAGTCAGAATTAGAGTAACCAGTAACCAAACACTGTATATCACCTCCATAAATGAGACCAACATCAGAAGTACCCTTGAGGTACCAAAATATCTTCTTCACAGCTTGCCAGTGCTCAAAAGACCCTTCACATACTCCTTTCCAAGTATAACCACTCATAATGCTCAACTATCATCACAAGTCACTCATAATGCTCCACCTGCATCACGAGTCCGCGAGGCAAGCTCCACCTTGAGGTTGTGCACACCTCCATCTGTGAGCTCCCTCACACCGCCCCTAAGGGCCTATGCCAATGGATCCAACATAGTAAAGAATCTACTAGGACTGTCAGACCATCCTACCTTCTTTACCTTTATCTTCATGTACTTGCATTCCAAATGAAATTTGACCACACCGAGCTTCTCTCGAACATCAAGTACTTGACTATTAAACACACAATCGTAGTACACAAAAGCTAAGCAAGGTTGATCACAAAGAACCATAACCGAGATCAAGATATAATCAAACCCAGCGAACACAACCCAAGCTTCAACCGATATAAGTAAGCACCTAACATCATTCCCGTACATAAGAAACACAACAGCTGATCCAAGCAAACCGTAGAGAGAACAAATCTCTACCTGCCAGTGCCCCCACCCAGGTTGAGTCACAAACCTGCAAATGACACTTCTAGCATGCGCAAAACAAGTACACATCACAACATACTTTAAACACCAAACCGGAACTCCAGACATGTAGACACGCTCGGCCTCAAATTGAGGTGACATAAATGAGATGAGCAACACTATCAGTCTATCAACACAGGTCACAAACTTCATGACAACAAGCATAACTATAACAGATGGATAATTACGCTTCTCCATGACAAACCTGTAGTACCAATAACACGAAGACTCTAGAATCTTCCTCCCAATCAGTACCCAAAATAGTTCCCAGACTCTGTTCACACATACAGTCATAGCAAGCCATTGCGCCAGCTCACTATACTCTAAACAATGCTCATAAGTTGGAGGTTCAAGTGACTCCACAAAAGCGGCTACCAACCTTGTTATACCCACAAGATTCAATGCATAACCTACCACACTTATAGCAATCAAAACAACAATCCCTAAAACCAACCTATTAGATTCCGTAATAACACATATAGGCCTTTTACGAAAACTTTTAAGCTGATGGGATGTTCCCTGTAACGACTCCTTTACACTATCCACAGAGTTAAAGACAGTTAAAGAAATCACAGACCGCGAGATACCTGGAACAACATCAACAAAACCAATCCAGGGTTGAACAGACATGGTTGAGGAATTAACCTCATACTCCACCTCGAACTCAGTACCACTATCACCAAAACCAGCAGCTGTAAAATACACAACAGCACAGCAAAGCCCTAACAAGACTCCAAACATGAGATAACATGATACCCTACTGAGCCACACCACACAATTCTCACAGAATCCAAGATCCTTGACCTTGTGACCACACAGAAGATCTCTTTTCGACAGGACTTGCATCCCTCTTTCACTCATATGACCAAGCCTCATATGCCACAGTTTGGTCATATCATCCTCGTGAACTTCTGATGATGCAACAACAGCTAAACCAGACAACGTAGAGCCTTGCAATAAATACAAAGTACCACGTTTAACACCTTTCAGAACCACATTGGAACCTTTGCAGACATGTAACGTTCCACCTTCACCCTTGAAATTGAAACCTTTGTTGTCTAAAAGACTAAGTGATATCAGATTCTTAGTCATTGATGGAACATGCCTAACATCGTTCAATGTACAGAATTTACCATCATGTGTCCGTATTTTAATGGAGCCAATACAAACCGCCTTGCAGACAACACTGTTGGCCATAGAAACATTACCTCCATCTATCTGCGCATAGGTTGTAAACCATTCTCTGTGTGGACATATATGATAGGACGCCCCTGAATCCAGAACCCACACATCAGGTTGACGTGTTTGTTCATCAGCGACCAGAACAAAATCATCTTCAGAATTGGTGTTTTCTTCTGCCAAGGCGACAGAACCAGATTTGTCTTGCTGCTTCTTTTTCTTAGGGCAGTCATTCTTCCAATGCCCCTGCTCTTTACAGTAATTACAGATGTCTATAGGTTTATGACCCTTGGGACCAGATTTATTAAATTTCTTCTTCTTTGAATTTCCTTGATCCTTACCCGCTGTTGCTACTAACCCAGCAGCCTGATTATCTGTAACACTACCAGTCGCCTTATGGCGCAACTCTCTAGTATGAAGAGATGATCTAACTTCTTCTAGAGTTATAGTATCTTTACCAACAATAAAAGACTGAACAAAATTCTCAAATGACAGTGGTAAAGAAACTAACAGAATTAAGGCTGCATCTTCATCCTCAATCTTAACATCAATATTACGCAATTCGAATAAAATTGTGTTTTAATTGATCTAAATGCTCTCGAAGAGACATACCTTCTTGCATTCGCAAACCGAACAGATGTTGTTTCAAGAGCAACTTATTGGTCAAAGACTTCGTCATATATAGACTTTCGAGTTTCAACCACAGACCTGATGCCGTTTCCTCCTCGGCAACCTCGGTGATGATGTCGTCGGCGAGACACAGCATAATTGTCGAATGCGCCTTTTCCTCCAGAACGACCATCTCAGCGGATTCGGCATTAATTGTCTTCTTTGACAATGGTGCCCACAAGCCTTGTTGCTTTAACAAAGCCCGCATCTTGATCTGCCATAAACTGAAACTATTCCTCCCCGTGAATTTGTCAATCTTCACATTCATCGCAGACATCTTTCTTACCAGAAAATAAATCCGGCTCTGATACCAGTTTGTTATAACTGATGCAAGAAAGAAAGCGTAAAGATTGACAACATACTAAACACACAGAATTTACGTGGTTTGCGAACAATATGTCGACTACGTCCACCGGCAGAGGAGAGAAAAGTTTTATAACTTGAGGAGACCCAAAATACAGATATTGATTAGGTTACAGAAAATAGAAGTTTATAAATTACTCCTTAACAGAAAACCTTAGCTAAACAGATTTTTGGATGATACAAAACTAATCCCCAAGACTCCTTTTATAAGGATAAGAATAACAAGCCTTTGTTATTCTTCCGATGTGGGATAATAAAAAAACCTTCAATCTTCCGATGTGGGATTCAAGGCATAACCTTACAGTTATTCTTCCGATGTGGGATTCAAGGCATAACCTTACATTTACGTTCTTTATTTATCATGTTGATGTAATTAGTTATACAACCCCTCTTATATGAGACCATCTCACCGTGAGACGGATCTATACAAAAGCCCATTAGTAAAAAAAATTTTAAAAACAATAAAAATGAATTTACACTTGTATCGAAAGCAAGTTTTTTAAATAGCTTGGGCTAATCTAATTAAAATTGTCTCGCAGTGAAAAATTTATTAATCCAAATTTAATTTCACAAAAACTTGTATACGGCCGCCTCACGTGTATGACAAAAAAAAATTATACTTGCCGAATTCAAGTTTTAAAACACCCTTTTTAAAACTTAAAAATTCAACTCTAACGCTTAAAACCTCTACTCCAAACCTCAATCTTCTTTCTCCAGAGGCTAATTAATTTTTTTTTAGCTATCGACTTCAACCCTCAAAACATTCTTTCCACCACTTAAAATGTCAGTTCTAATTCTTAAAACTCCTACTCCAACCCTTAATTTTATATTTTACTTACCTACTCCAACTATAAAATATTTATTATAAGATTTAAAATGTCTATTCCAATGATTTAAAGTTTGTGAAATCCAAAAAACTTTATTTCAAGATCTAAAATGTCCAATTTAAAATTTAAAATAATCAAAATTATAAATTAGACCTGTAAATAATCAAAATAATCAAAATTATAAGTTAGACCTGTAAAATCAAAATTTAAAGTTTGTGAAATCCAAAGTCGAACCCAAAGGGGGTTTCCTAAGATATGATTCCTTATTAGCATCCTTCTTTTAAGGAAGGGTTCAAAGTTGATACCTCAACCCCAACTCATTTGGGGACCTTCTATCCTTTCCCACAAAAAAGAGAAACTACGAAATCCAGCGGTCAACACTTACAATTTATTCCAATCCAACGGTAAGAAAT
The DNA here is from genome assembly GCA_019425755.1 of Amaranthus cruentus. Classification (NCBI taxonomy): domain Eukaryota; kingdom Viridiplantae; phylum Streptophyta; class Magnoliopsida; order Caryophyllales; family Amaranthaceae; genus Amaranthus; species Amaranthus cruentus. Next base: position 1,609,669 of record CM033461.1, on the reverse strand, counting down.
CAGACAACAATGGTGTACAAATTGTAGATGCTAGTACTTCAAATTAAAAAAATGCCACTGATTCATATTTTTAGTATAATAATTATTAGTTTTTATTTTAAGTTCCACCATAAAGTAAATTAGCGACACTTAATTTGATCTTTAGTGGCATATATAATTGTCACTATAGTTTATAGTGGCATTTGTGAGAAATGTCACTATATCCTATGTCGCTAAAAGTTTTAGTGTAACTTTTTAATATGCCGCTAAAGACTCTAATAGATGTCACTAAATCCTCTATATACACTATAAGAAATTTGAAATAGCGACATTTAAATTAAATGTCGCTAAATATATCCCACTAAAAGCAAATTATGTTGTAGTCACAAGATTAATAAATAGATTATTTTTAATTGAACATTATTAACAAACATTATGTGCATTGAACATTATTTTTAATATGTGCATTTCATTAACTATTTTACTTTAGTCTAAGAACAGGGGTATTCAATGGGCCGGATAAGGGTCGGGTCGGGCTTAAGTAAATATGGGCCAGGCCGGATAAGGGCCCTTAAAAATTAATATGGGCTTTAAATGGGTCGGGCTTTGAAAGCCCGGTCCGACCCACTCCGGCCCATTTTTACTACTAAAAATAATTTTAATCCCTATTTATCAATTTATAACAATTATTATCATTTATAATAAGAAAAATTGAAAAAATATTAATAATTTCATAGACATTGGCATTTATAATATTTAAATTATACATTAATTATGCTATTTACAAAGGCCTGTTTTCGGCCCTTATTGAGCCCTTTTATAGCCCGCTTCATTTTACATAAAGTATAACCCGTTTCCGGCCCGACCCATTTTCGGCCCGGCCCTTACAAAACCCTTCCAAAAACGGGCCGAATAAGGGGTCATAATGGAGGCCCGGCCCATTGAACACCCCTATCCAAGAATAACGATAGTAATGATAAATTGTTTCATACGGCCTTAACATAAAAATAGTATTCCTTGTAATACTTTTCTTGTGAGATGTGTTTAGTTTTAATCTTAGTCTAAATAAAAACGTTGACACGTTTAATATGTTTATGCTAAACCATTGAGCTTATATATAAAAATGACATTTTTATGAGATTCATAGGTTAACTTGTTAAAGATTTTCCATTTTGATTTGCAGCTCCTGTTGAAAAGATCAGTTGTTCCTTCTCTATGCTTGTAGTCAGTCTCCCTACATTTCAAAGTAAAAATTTGATCGAAAATTGGATCTTGCGTCAGTTGGAGAACAAATACCTATTTTTAGGAAAGTTATGGGATCGATTCCCACTAATTAATACTCCCTCTACCCTTAGCTTATCTGTAATCAAAATAAAATTTGATCATAAGTGATTTGTTAGAGAAAATAGAGACCCCAATGTACAAATGTAAGAAAAATAGAAAATACACTCATTTATATGATTTTGTTGGTTATGTTAATATTGCAAACAAAGAGAAAAAATTCAAACATGATTTATCATGAATATATAAAAGTTAAATATATCCACCTATGATCTTGTTACATAGCTTACACTTTGTACTTTAGTCCCGGTGCACTCATCTTTTATATATTCGAGTTTACATAAGTTTATCGGAGTAGTTATTTATGCTTTTTATTATTCATGTATTTATGTTTTTTTTTATTTATCTATTGTCTTGTAACAGTTTGAGTACTCTAGGTTGTACAAGTAGCTTCCTAGTAGTATATGGTATCACTCACCGCTTTTTCACAAGGGCTCTTCTTTGGAGGTTTTTATGACCACATTCCTTATATCCTTTCCTTAGATGTAAGGGTTAGTATATGATTTGCTATAATATACATTTTATGCGCGAAGGAAGATTGAGGTGGTTTGAACATGTGAGGAGAAAAACTTTTAACACCCAGTGAGGAGAGTCGAAAGCTTTATAGTAGAGGGTAAGAGGAGTCGAGAAAGACCCAAGAAAACTTGGGAAGAGTAAATAAGAGTGAACTTACGTGAGTTAAACTTCTCTGAGGACCTGAATATGAGTAGTTGGAGGCGTCATATCCAGGTTTTAGACTTTGGCTTTTCTCATTAGAGTCGTTTGAGGCGTCCGTACTTTCTTGTCTGCTATAGTGTCTTGTGTGTCTTGCTTAGTTTCTTTGTCTTAAGTTTTATTTTGTTTTACATGCGTATTGGATCTATTATGTGTCCTTATTCACATCACGTGGCAGGTATGTAATCTCTATCTTTCTCTATCTTCCTGGAGCCGAGAACTCCTTTCTTTGGTCGTGCTCTCCTTTATGAGTATGCGTTGCCGCCGTCCTTTTCTCCATACTGGGTAAGATAACGATGATGATGATATAGTCATATATATAGAAGTAGATAGAAAATTTTTAGAAATTCCCAAATTTGTTTCCCACAATTCTCCGCGTCGAACCGTATAAACCCAAACCCAAACCTTCTTCCTTCTCTCTCCTTATTTTTTTTCATCTTCTCTTTTTCCACCTAAATCAATTTTAAAAAAACAATCAATTACAACAACAAGAATCTCTTTTAAACTCTCTACATTTCCGTTTCTGAATCCTTCAGATTGAAATTGAATTTAAGATTCATTTTGAATCAAGATTCCAGGTTAGTTTGTTTCTGATTTTATTTTCTTCTGCGATGTATTGAGCTTGTATTGTTTTAGTTTATGTATTGCTTAGTGATTGTGTTGATTCTATACATTTACGGATCCTTTTCTTTTATTGTGAATTTTTGAATTGGTTGGCGGTTTAAATTAGGGTTTTGTGATTATATTATTCTGTATTATGTATTCTTTTATTGTCAATGCATGTTTGTTTTGGTGATTGGAATTTGTAACTAAATTGTTTCTGGAAATTTCTTATTGATGCGTTTGATGAAAGGTTTTTGATGCTCCATTTTAATTAGTGAAAGTGAAGTCTAGAGATTGGATTTTACTTTCGATTTAGAATTGGGATTATGTATTTGTCTTATAATTGGAAGAATTAGGTGTAATTGGAAATTGTACTGAGGCATGAGCAAAAAAGTTTTTTTTTTTGAGGATCATGCGTTTTATTGAAGCTTGGAATTTTTTTTTATGTGGCTAGACAGTTAACGAGCCCAATGACTTGAAGAACCTTTGACATGGGGTATTCTTTTATTCACCCCTGATGTTGTGGGATTGGTAGTGATAGACGATGCCGTTTTAGGAGGAGTTTAGAATCCGGACATGTTGAAATGTGAAGTCTAGAGATTTGATTTCAATTTCCATTTAGAATTGGAATCATGTGTGCATTGTTGACGAGATCACAATAAATTAATTTTGATTGATAAGCAAGGAATGTGCAAATTGTTGGTTGAAATCATGCACCAATTTTATGTCTAGTCTTTGTCTTCTCCTTTACTGGTTTTGACGTATGGTTAAGTGAAAATATAGGTTCTTAACCTTCTGGTGGCTGTAGGTCATTTTGACAAATAAGAGATCTTTGGAGTTAGGACATACTATTGGATATAGGATCTTTACCATTACCCTGATAGCATTTAAGTAGATAATTTGAACTATTGAAGTGTTATATTTGGCTATTTGCTACATGAAGTGTTAGTGAAGGAGAATTGCAAGTTTTTTGTGGTTTGATCCGTTTTACTCGTTGAGGCAGTTATTCATAGAACTGCTTTGTTCATTCTACTGATCATTTTTTATAAATAATTTTTTAAAATAAGAACTTACCATTTGTGTTGCACTTAGATGATGTAGCTTTGTTGTATTCGTTGGTTCCTTTATCAGTACACTAAATGATGCGCATGGATGCTTTAGCTTATAAGATGTGATCTTTGATGGTATAGTTCATCGGTACAAGGCTTCAAGCTGATTGATCCTACTATGTTAAGTTGTCACCATTCTAAATTTGTTTTGGTAGATTGTGAATTTCTTTATAAGGAGAAACATCGATTGCTAAAGTTAGATGAGAAACTTAATATCTCTCCATGACACAACAAATATCTCTAATGGGTTTTTGCTTGAAGAATAGCTATGAGAGGCAGTCATTAACAAGATTTATGTGTATAATAAGACTTATATAGTTGGAAGAAATGTTTAAGTTAATAATCACAAAGAAGGATACTAACTCTTGATCGATTCCCGTATCCTTCCTACTCCTTTGTCATCAACTCTTCCCCATGTTAATTTCATCTCAAACATCCCTGCAATACCCATTTCTTCTTTTTCTCTTGTCGCCCTCCATTTTGAGCTTGAAGGAAACCAGTGTTTGGATTTTACATCTGAATAGTTCAATTTCTAAATACAAAGGATTTTACATTGCAAATATGAGTTTTGATTTCCCACAACAATTGAGTGGTGGAGGGCCTGGAGGCAGCAAATGATGGTGGGGCTCATGTAAATGGGGTGATTTTGATGTCTAGTACTAGTAATAAGGGTGTTGTTGATGTGCTCTTCTCTCTGTTTATGAATCTTGCAATTTGTGGTTGGTTCAGGCAAGTGTTTTCAATTGGCGTGAAGTATGAGCTGAGAGATAGTGTGATAGAAAGTTTATAGATTTTTTATGTTGACCATGGTTATTTTGTTTTTATGAGTGAACAATTATGTTTTGACTTTGGAGTCTGGATGAGCTGTGGTTTATTTTTGGACTTTGGAAAAGATGCTTCAATGGTTGTTAACTTCTTTACCTGAAAGGGAATTGTTTTTTGATTTGGCATCATTTGATCCATGAGAACTTTAAACTCTCTCCAAATCCAAGTAGTGGATTAATTCGAAATTTGTGCTCTCTATTTTGTTCATTGGTTGGGGACTTGAGGTTTAACTAGGATTGTTCACTTGAAAAGGTTTGATGTATATCTTCTAAAAACTTAGTAGAAGAATGCAATAGAAGATACTCGAGGTGATAATCATAGGAACTCTCCTTGTCTCCTTCCACACCATAGTGTTATTGTTAGAACTCATAGAAATGACTTATGGTAAACCAAAAATTGCTTCACAATACTTGCAATCTTAGGCTCAAGTATAGTGTTGATGTTAGAAGTGCTTTTTCTAGAGTACACATCATTTGGAGCTTATTTGAGTTTCAAAGTCTCAAAATTAAATTTGTATAACTCATCCTAGTCCCTAAGATTTAAAAAGTGTGCCTCGTGTGCGCCTAGATTCGCTTCAAATATAGGACAAAAAGCAATCGCTTTTTGTTAGTTTGGGCTCAATGATTTGCAAAAGGGACGAACTTTTGTGTGCCTTTTTGCTCTTACATTTTTTGCATTTTATTGTGCCTTGCACTTTTTACGCTTTTGGTTTTATTGGGAGAAAATATTTTCATTTAACCTTTTAAATATCATTAGGAAAAAAAGTTGTCATAAAAGAGGGATAAGGAAAAAGAAGGATTTGCTCTTGTTTAAAACTTTACAGAACACAGCAACACACGACTAGGTACCTTCTTCTTTGTGTGTATATCTTCTTTATTTTGGATTCTTCATCATTTTCAGTTTTTCTTTCAAACTCTTCATCTTTTTTCTTCTGTTATCCTTTTTTGATTTTTTTTGTTCACATTTGTCTTCTAGGTTTTTCTTCTTTCAGTTTTTCTTTTCTTTGATCTTTCTATTACTTTTTATTGGTTTTTTTCCTTATAATTTTTTTCTCTTTTTCTTCTTTAATGAATATGCCTTCTTTGTTCTAGATTTTTTAAATTTATTCTCTTGTGAACTTTTCTTTTTTCTTATTATTTGTAACAATTGGACGCAGCACACGCAACAATTACACAATGTGTTTTAAAATGTAAATGTAGATCCTCACTTGTGGTATTTTGCGTTATATCAGTAGCTTTACACAATGATAACAAATTTTGTAGATCTATAATGGTATTATAATATGAATATCATATTATTATAAGTATAAATATATTTTAGATTTGTTTTATAAGCTTTTCGAGCTAAAAGATGCGCATTGCCTTCAAAAAGCTTGTCCTTTATCCTTGTGCTTTTGCACTTAGACTCTAGGAACCTTTTGGGCTGCGGTGTGTCTCATGCCTTAAAAAACTAATACAACCTTTCCTTGAATTGCTAAGTTTGATTGAAGTTATGTAAGTTGTTTAAACTTTCCTATCCCGTACTTGACTTGTATATAGGGAGTAGCAATGCATTTGCACAAACTACTGTCTCTTAGGAAGGCATGGTATGAGCAGTTTCTGAATGGGTAAAATTGTGACTTTTGGAAGGATGATATGTTTTTGGTATGCTACTTTGAAACAATAGAGTATCCTTTTTTTGATATGAAATGTGGTACAAAGGATTTTACCTTTTCTGTTGACAGTAAGAACAACCAGGTGCCTGATGGTTTGGATTATTTTAATCTTAAGGCATAGATGCATAGGCATAGTACTGTGGTTTGTGCCTTTTGTATAATGACAATGAGAAGAAGATGAATTAGAGGAATATCACGTTTTTTAATTACTTGATTCATTGAGAATTACTTGATTCATTGATCAATTCTCAAGTTGATTTGTTTTGGTTTTATGTAAATACCCCCCGTGTTCTTGGATCAAGGCTTTGGAATTGTTGCTGTTGATTGAGCATTGTGGTCCAATAGTCACCGATTCCAGTCATCACATTCCAACTTGCTTATTTGATGTCATTAGTGATGCATGGTACAATTACTGTGATTACAGGTTGTGCTGAAGTCTGAGGCTTTGCCCAGTTTTGGAACCAGCATAATTTAACTTCACATGAACCGAAAGTGAGCTCTTTATTATGTCTGTATTGATTGAAGATCTTCCAGATGCTGTTGCCCTAAGGTGCCTCGCTCATGTTCCATTTTACCTTCATCCCAAGCTAGAGCTTGTAAGTCGTACTTGGAGAAATGCCTTTCGGAGCCGTGAGCTTTTCATGGCGAGGGAAGAGGTCGGTTCAACTGAGGAATTCCTTTGTGTTTGTGCTTTTGAGCCAGATAACATATGGCAATTGTATGATCCACTTCATGACATCTGGATCACACTCCCTGTGCTCCCTTCAAAAATTAAGCATCTTGCTCATTTTGGGACTGTCTCCACTGGTGGGAAACTATTTGTTCTTGGTGGTGGGAGTGAAGCGGTTGATCCGTTGACCGGTGATCAAGATGGGAGCTTCGCAACCAATGAAGTATGGTCATATGATCCTGTATTGAGGAAGTGGGCTCAGTGCGCCTCCATGACAATAGCTCGTGCAATGTTCGCATGCTGTGTCCTGGATGGGAAGATTATCGTTGCTGGCGGTTTCACAAGCTGTAGGAAATCAATTGCTCAGGCTGAAGTTTATGATCCTGAGATGGATGCATGGGTGTCGATTCCCGATCTTCCTTACACTCATAACTCCGCATGCACGGGAGTGGTGATTGGTGGAAAAATGCATGTGGTGCACAAGGGGCTCTCAATGACGCAGGTCCTTGAGAAGCCAACTGGTGGGTGGTTGGTAGAAGACCATGATTGGCTTCAGGGTCCAATGGCAGTAGTGAAAGGATCACTATACGTAATGAGCCATGGCCTAATCTACAAGCAGGAAAGTTGTAAAAGAAAGGTCATTGTTTCAGCATCAGAGGTAAGAAAAAGAATCGGGGTTGCAATGATTGGATTGGGGGGAGAGATATATGTAGTTGGAGGTGTGATTGGTCCTGACCGATGCAATAGGGATATCAAGCCAATGTCCGATGTTGATGTGTTGACTGTAGGAAGTGAGAGACCAATCTGGCGTCGAGTCACTCCTATGTCTAGGTGCCATGGAACCATACTTGGATGTACGCTCTTGAAAATTTAAACATTATTTCTAAGAGATTGTGCTCTGTTGCAAGAATGGCGCCCTTGTTCGAGGTTTGGCACCTTCGTGATAATAGAATGCAGGGGGTGAGCTTCTTTTCCGTCCCTCCTCCTTTGTGCTGTAGCTCGTTTTTACGCATCTTTTTGCTTGATCCTGATATGCTGAAGCTTATGTAGGCAACATATCAACATGGAATGTAAAGTTCCTTTTATAGAAGAATTGGTCCATTCTTTGAGTAATTGAACAATTCCAATTTGTTTTAGTTCCTTTGATTGCTAAATATTGTTGGATTGAATTTTTTAGTTAATTTTCTCCCCATTTCCGACCAATTCTTTTGCCTCTGTATGCCAATTCTACATAACTATGTTCTGTATATACAAATTCTTTTCGCGTTTTTTTGTAGTTTTTAAACATCTAGTATAAGCTTGTAAACAAATGCAAATACCAAAGTCTTAATCCCAGCAACATAAGGTTCAATACTATTCTTGACTACTACAACAATGCCAAACACTATTATGCATTAATCGATATTAGTTAATTTTTTATTGTCTATCTATATTTCATGATATCAGCTTTGTTGCATGAAATTTAGTTACAATATATATGTATCTAGTAGGGGAAGTATAATTTATACCAATTGTTCCAAGTAAAATTGTCACATGGACATGTTTAAGTAAAGAGTTGAGCAATCAAGTTCCTTGAAGTTCAATGTTGTTAAATATGATTGAAGGTAATTGAAGATCTTCAAATAACCTTACAAAATGAGCAACACTAATTTTTACTTGAGACCGTCTTTTGTAAAGACGGCTCTCAAAAGCCCAATCCATTTCTAAATATATTAAAAGTCTTAGAACTCTAAATATAGATTTGGGCTGGACTTTTGAGAGTCGACATTACAAAAGATAGTCTCTCAAGAGAGCACCTGAATGAGCAAAGGTTACTATCACGGGGGATGGCAGCCGAAAAACTTCACTCTGGTGCTTAAATTAGAGAGATCGATTATGGATATGGAATTAAAATGCTTAAATTTGGAGAAACGTGTAAAGACTTTTGTGGCTCGTAAAATATTTTTATTTGGATTTTTGAGGGTATTTATAGAAGCTGGATTTGTATTGAAAATGAAACTAACTGAATCTGTTTTACGAATTAATAAAAGATAAAACGAATTGATATATTTTTGAAGATTGGGCTTCAATATGTTATGAACTAACTTTGACTTGGGCTTGACCAAGCTATGAATTTTCTTTGAGTAATGAAGCCCAATATATATTGGGGGGCATTTGACAAAAAAAGCTTTGTATAATTTTTGATTATGTGCAATTTAAACTATTAATAATTAAAATTATGCAATTAATTCCAACCATTGAAAGTATGTTTTTTTACTTGTTGCTTTTCGGTTCACTATTAGCAATTTATTCCTCACAAAAAAATATTAGCAATTTATTTGTTAAAACATTTCAGCTAGGGAATATACTATTGAGCTGTGACCTCTTTAATAGAGATTTTTCCACCTTCAGGCCTCAAAGTAGGTACGTTTTACATGTTAATGTTTTTGGAAATACTTCGTGAGATAAGATCCCACATCGATAAAATAATAAATTGTTGACTTACATATATATTGGGTGAGCTACTCTTCCTACTAGCATATGGTTTTGGAAAGCAATGAACCTCACCAAATGTATGTACAAGTCAACGTTCTTGACTCGTGGGTTTGTGGGCCCGAGCCCACAGGTGTTCCGTGACCACACAAGTGGGCCACGGTGAGATATGTGACGAATTGTCATGGCCTAATAAATTTCAAGGTGGCAGTATAAAAATAATAATGTCAGAGCCTTAATAAAAAAAGTGTTCGTGTAGCTACATAGAAATACGAGCTAGGAGTGAAAAAAGTAAAATCCCTTGCTTCCAACTTTTGTCCATCAACTTTCAGTGAGCCATTGCCTATATATTCTTTCTTCATGAGCAGCTTTTAATTTTCTATACCAAGCCTACACCATATAAGGATGGAAAGAATCAAAACGAAAAAATAAATGAAAGTTACTCCCTATCCTTTAAAGTTTAGCCAAAAAATTCTTATATACAAAGGTTAAATAGGACAAACTCAAAGAGACGGATTTTAATTACCCCATTTAACCCAAAATACTCACATAAAATGTAAACTCATTTGAAAATCATAAACCATAGAAAACTATAAAACACAACCACAAAATTTCAACTTCGATCTCTATCAGTCTAACTCGAAAATAATTTGACTGATTTGACTACACAAATTAGGCTCAAAAAATATATACCTCTAACACTCGAAATGCTATTATTAGAAGTCCTAACCGAAATGATATGATGCCTATTATTTTTCCGACTTCAATTGATCACTATTAATTAACTAGATTGAAAAATGATCTAATTGACCCCACTACATCAATTCGGCTTAAATAATAGACCTTACATTCAAAATGCTATTCTTAGAAGTCCTAAGCCAAATGACATGACGCCTAAAAACTTTCAACTTCGCTCCTAGTAATTTTATCGATCTAACTATATCAATTCTACTCAGAAAATAATTCTTAAAAATATAAAATGTTATATGTTGAAACCCTGACCCAAATGATGTGATGCCTATAAAACTATGGTACCAATTAAAACTGAAAAACCATAGGAGTATTCCTATATTCTAATGATTCCATGACCAATGATACCTACTAAACTAGCTATTCCTTGATAATTCACAAGGTAAAAAGACAATGGTGTAGTTGGTTGGGCCTAAAAGACAAAGACAAAACCATGAAAGTGGTTCCCTTTTCATATCAAATGTTTATCCATCTCCCTTTTTCCTATTCATAACCACCCTTCCCTCACACCTCTTTGGGGTCTACTACTCTCACATCACATTACCTCTTACTCTAAAACTCTTCTCCATAAATAGAGTATTAGTATAAAGAAAATGATGTTTATATAATCCTATGGTGTATATATTAGGGCCAGTAAAAGTTGACCCGATCTGAACCTAACTTAAAATAATTGTGTCTAGGTTGAGATTTTTGACCTAATTAATTAAATGAGTTAGGTTCATGTCAAAATTTTTAACCTGAAAAAAACCATGTATAACCCATTTAATTAAATGTGTCTATTTTGAGTAAAGTTAATAAGTATAAGTTAAACTTAGTTTATTTAATATTTTGTTATTTTTCATAGTAAATACAAATTAAACAACAAAAAACATAAAGTTAAAATTAAAATTAAAGCCTAAAAAATTAGATTTAATCAACGTTAAAAACCTTAAAACGAAAACAAAAAAATATAAACGGGTTAAGTGGGTCGAAATCAGGTCAATATGATATGTTGCAGGTTGTGATTTTCGACCCAAATAACTAAAAGGGTTGGGTTTGGGTCAAGGGTTTTCTGACCTGTTTATATATGACCCGAACCCAAACCCGACCCAACCTAGTCTGTTTGACATGCCTAGTATATTATAATGAAAATTAATAATGATCAAATAAATAAACTATAACGAAAATTATTGATCATCATATTAATATTCATTTAATGCTCTTAAATATTTAAAATGTTCAATATTATCTATATGCGCGTTATCTCGCATTACAAAACAATAAAAAGAATATGTTATAATTTATAAACTTAGGAGTAACTCCTACTACCAAATTGATTTTACTAGTGAATCTCCTTTGGGTTTGTATGTTGGGCTTTTTTGGCTGAATATTTAATCTTATCACTAGGCAAAGGACCTCAAATCACAAATTCTTGTGAGAGACGGTCTCTTTGAAAGACCATCTCTAATTGAGTTGGCCCATTAGAGAAAATGTGGAGTAAATATAGGCAATAAGCTTTAATGGATTGGGCCTGAGAGACGTCTCTCAAAAAGACGGTCTCTCAGGAGACTGCCTTACCTCAAATTGGATGTTTATTTCCAATGAAGTTTTATAACCCTTGTAGTGGACTAAAATTCTAACGATACAAACATGTGAGGAAATGCTCATCAATACCCACATGTGAGTTGTCACACATTAAAAAGTAATTCAAACAATCATAATGTCAGCAATTGATTTCAGTATATTTAACCTGTTTTAAATTTGTATATAAGATTTTTTCTCTATAGCTACTCCTGTGAGAGACAGTCTCTCAAAGAGACGACCTCAAAACAAAAAGTCCACATTTTTATTTTCTCTTTAATTTGTGTAAATTAGGTTATTTAGCCCATATTTCTAATGCATCTCTTAGAGAAACCGTCTCTCAATTTGTGTTTTTTCTATATTTAGGTTGCCGCGACCCATATCATGAATTCTAACATAAGTGACAGTTTTATATCTCAAGATGATTAAGCCACAAAATAATGTCATTTCAAAAAAAAAAGCCACAAAATTATGTTTTATATACTACAACAAATTTACCTTTTTACGACGTTGGATTTAGTAGCATTAAAAAAATGTCACTAATTCATATTTTTAGTGTAATAATTATTTATTTTTATTTTAAGTTATTTAGCGACAATTAATTTGGCCTTAGTGCCATATGTAATTGTCACTATAGTCTATAGTGATATTTGTGATAAATGTCACTAGATCTTATGTCGCTAAAAGCTTTAGTGTGACTTTTTAGTATACTGCTAAAGGGTCTAATAAATTTCACTAAATCCTTTATGTACACTATAAGAAATTTAAAATAACGATATTTAAATTAAATGTCGCTAAATATATCTCACGGATAAAATAGTTAATGTCAGTGACATAAACCTGACACCCATCAATTTCAACAAATATTATAAGCACTTGGCATAATCATAATCAATGCTTAATATTTATTTAAACAGTAGGGTTATAATAATTGAATCCCAGAAAATAATAGTATTAAACTACTGTGAATTCTAATCTAATCTAATCTTTTAGGGTCAAAAGTGCCGTTTCCTCTTTACCCAAACCAACTTATTTTATCTCGATTAATTTTTTAAGGAACCAAAAAAAATTTTAATATTTATTTAAAAGTTGGTTTATAATATTTGAATCCCAGAAATTAATATAATAAACACATTGGGACCGTCAAATTCTAATGTTGTTTATATAGTAAATTTTGGGAATTTTATTAACAATATATATATATATATATATATATATATATATATATATATATATATATATATATATATATATATATATGAAAGATCCAATGAAAAAGGTGTTGAAAATGAGAAATGTGAGAAGGACTCTATTCCCTTGATTTCACTAAAATAAAAAAATATTTAGTCACGATTGAACCAAAAACACATTCTTGTAAAAGTAACTATGTAGCACAGCAAAGTAACTATGACATAAATATTTAAAAAGTTTTACTTTATAATATAGTATCCTTCTTATTTGATTATATATATATATATATATATATATATATATATATATATATATATATATATATATATATATATATATATATAGTCAAGTTCCAGTGAGAACCAAGCTTATATGAGAACCGTGAGAACCAAATTCCCTGATAAAAATGTGTTACTTTTTTACATAAAATGTGTTACTTTCGGACAAAAAAATGTTACTTTTGTTTTAAAAAAAAGTTGTTACTATTAAGCAAAAAAAGTATTACTTTCAGAAATTTCAAGAAAATAAAAATATTTAAAAGTAACACGTTTTTTTCGAAAAGTAACACATTTTTATGTAAAAAGTAACACCTTTTAATGATTTTTTTCAGAATTTTTTTTAAAAGTAACACTTTTTTGCCTAATTAAATTATTAAAAGTTAATATTTTAAACGCAAGGTGAATCAAATTAGATTTACCCTACTATCTTTTTCTTATAGCATCAAAATTTAAAATCGCATTGAATAATTAGTAAATATATGATTGAGATATTTCAACTGAAATATAGGAAGTAAATATACGAAAAAAATAAATACTCCACATTAAATGGCTTTGACAAATTCTTAATTGTGTGTTAAACTTTTCTCAATTTTCTAGAATGAAACCCACTCTTGATTTGTAACTTTGCCTATCACTCAAGTCTATAACTCTAAAATTAAATCAACTGTTGAGTCTTGTAACATCCTGATCCCCAAAATATAGTATTCTGGTTAAAACGTAGTCCAAGCTATTAATGTATTATACAATCATTGATTGAATTTGTTATGTCATCATGGCCGGGTCCGATCATTACATGTAAACATCCCCATTAACATTACAGCAAGTCTGCTAAGAGATCGACGTCTCTCAGGCCCAATTCATTAGAGTTTAATTATTATTCTTATTCTATATTTTTCTTTATGGGCCGATCCAATTAGAGTTGGTCTCTCAAAGAGACTGTCTGTCACAAGAATTTGTGTTAACCCTATTGTATTATCTTCTCTCTTGATCCTCCTCTTTTCTTAGTCTGTCTTTTAAACCGAAAAATATTATTATTATTAATTTTTTTCTCGCGACCTATCTTATAACCCAAAAAAATATTATCATCACTATGGTCATCTAGACTTATAGTATTAGCTAAATAATTTCAATTATGACAATAAAATTATTCATTAATAGAAATATTATTACTAGTGTAAAAAATTATATAGTAGTCCATCTCATGCTTTTATAGTGCTAATATAGTCCACCTTATAAAGACATCTTATGAAACAAGTTTTACTTTTGAATTTCATAAATTTACACTTTTTGTGGAGTTCTATGGTACACGAAGACAATTGTGATTTGTTCAACCAAGAAGCACCATGAAAATATATATAGTTTTTTTTTAATTAATTAATGGCCAACACTATGAAAATCGTTTCGATTCTCTTACCTCCTTTTCCATGTTGAAAGAGCTTCCACTTAAACCTAAAATACTTAATAAGATTAAACTCCATTTGTTACTCTCATTTGGTATCCACCCTTGCCTTTTAATTGAAAATTAGTGGAAAAAAGAAATCGGATTAAATAAAATAAGTGTATAATAAAAATGAATAATTAAATAGAGAGAGAATAATAAAGTTGTGCATGAGATTATAATAAGAAAAATAAAATCATTATCAAAACAATGACGCAAAACCATATCACTCAGATGAACTATAATTGAAAATTGGTGTGAATTGAGAAAGATGAAGAGAATACTATTTTCTTATACTCGCTATACTTTCATGTTCTTTTCAAATAGAATATTTCAATTCAAAAGTTATTCTTGTGAGAGACCGTCTTTTAAATAGACGACCTCGACACAATAAGCCCACATTTTGATTTTCTCTTTAATTTGTATTAACTGGGCTATTTAGCCCATATATCTAATGCATCTCTCGTAGAGACTGTCTCTCACGACAATTTGTGTTACTTTAAAAGAAGTAATATATAAAAGCTACGAAATAATTAGATTTGTTTATTCATTTGTATAATATTACTAGAATATGGAGTATTAAGAAATGTCTATGTCAAAAAATAAATAATTATATGATAAAATGATTTGAAGTGAGAATTTGCAAAATTGTGTAATTATATAGAATCAAGGTAATAAGGGTCAATTAACCACTCAAAGCTTAAGGGAAAGAAAGCATGTGTAGTGGGACCAAAATAAATTGATGTTTCCAAGTGAAAATAGAGACAAATAAAACTTATTATGATGACACCTTGTTTGTATTTTAATTAATGTTATTTGCAAGTTGAAAGAGATGTACCAAACCCAAATTCATGAAATTGACTTCATTATAACAGAGAAAGCAATTGGATATTATCAAAGAGACTTTGCCTAATGGCTTATTCCATTTTGATACCATTTTTTAGTTTTAAAAATTTAATATTCAACTTTTTTTCATGACTTCTTTTGGATAGTAGGAGTAAAAGAGAATAGTACATATGATTGGGGTGGGTAGGAACTAGGAAGACATCTAACCTCATTACCTAAACAATTTTTAAATCATCTTTTGATCAATGTTGTTAAAGTTATAGTTCCCTCATTTAATAGTAAAATGATAAATGTGGAACTCTATTTACCATATGTAAAAATATGTAAAAATCTAAAAAATTAATGAAATAATAATATGTGTTTGAAGATAAAAGAAAAACAAAAAATTGGGTGTAATTTATTTAATTTAAGCTATATTTTTGCGCTTGAGTTGAGAAAGAGAATTGATCATCTTAAAATACTGTAGCATCTCATGACTTTTATTATTTTCGTAGATGAAATATGAAATATAATTTTGAATCATGAGTAAAGTGCAAATGTTAAAGTGTTTTGACTATATATCATTAATATATTTTCATATCAATGTATCTCTTCATCTAAAAAAGAAATTGGTTTTTTTTTCAAGTATTTTGAAAAGTTCATTGTTTTTCCAATTATCTTCATTAAAATTTCAACTACTAGTTATAAAAAGATAGAATTGTTCTGTTTTATACTTAAATATAATTTATATTTCAAATTCTGTAAAAGGTATCCATAAGTATTTAAGACGACTATGTCTATGAGTGTATTTTGTTATCGTTTGTAAACTAAATTTCAATCACAATACATAGAGCTAAATTGGAATCAATCAAGACTAATAAGTTCAAATATGATTAAAACTAAAAAGTCATTTCAAAACTTAAAAGATAAGGATTGAAGGAAATCATGATTAATCAATTGAAGGTTTTTCTTTTACTTTTATGGTAAAGGTGTGATTCTTAGTAAATAATTGATTTTTTCTCCTCTTGCCCGTAGGAATTTCCTAACCTACTTTGAATAAAATGATGGATTAAATAAGTTGAAAAGGACATAGAAAAATATCCCAGTTGAAGGTTAAACTGCAATATTGAATAAAAGGGCAAGGTTTATGAGAGGCATTTCAAAGGGTGAATGTAAAAGATACTATTTTTTTTTTTTGAAGTAAACATGTCGATTAAAACTAGCTCAAATTGAGCTCGGCCAAAGTACAGAGACAATCGGGGAAAGGAGCCATATGAATTTTCTCGTGGGAGAAATCAGTTTCCCAACAATGTAAGTTATGTTTGACTTTTTTGTACATATTGAATATTAATATTCACAAAATTACTTTATAAAAAATATTTAATAAATTTTCTAAATGGATAAGTAACTAATAAATTTCCATATCGATATATGCAAATAAAAATTATCAAAGAATTTAGTGTGTTCATAAGAATTAATTAACAAATCATTAATGGTCACAATAAGCGTACAAATGAAGTTTACTCAAAAACTAAAATTATAAAGAAACTAAGAGCAAGTATATTTATAGAATATACAAAAGAATGCTTTGTATATTAGGGTGGACCCGTGGAATACCTGGTCCGGTGTTGATCTAGGGGTAAAATTTTTGAGTTCTCAACCGCATACTGCCTAGTCGGACAGAATAGGAGTATAAATTTGACAGGGACGTAATGGGTAAATATGTGCTTCCTCCGTTTCATAATACTTACTACTGAGTGTGAAATATTGTGTAGGAAAATGTCACTATTAGTAATATGTAATAATACGAAACAGTGGAAGTATATTATAAATTTTATCATCAAACAAATATAATGAAATATGGAATTTTGAAATTATTGATAGATATAGAAATATTTAATTTATTTGCATTTTATTATTTACTTCCATTTAAGTAATTAGAGATCGATATTTGTGAAATCTCAGATTTAGCTTGGGAAAGGATTGATAGACTACTCATATAAATAAGGTGCATCTTCTTTTCATGAGAGCCTATTTACTAAGAATTTCACAGTTAAGGTTGCTTGGCGGAGAGAAATCTTGGGATGGGTGACCACTTGGGAAGTTTTTCTAGCTAGGTTCGCACAAGTGAGACCAAAGTGCACTGAAAAGACTTGTGTTGGTATGTATGAGTAGATACAAGTGGTCTGTTGGACTGGAGTGTTACATTTTCTTTGTTGCAAAAGGGGCACAACCCGTTAAATTTTTTAATAATAAATCATTTTATAAAACTAAAGTATTGCCTAAATTTTTCACTTAAAAGATGTGACTACTAGTTAAAGTATAAGCTAGTTGTTTATCATAAATTCTTATTGAATCAATATTCTCAAATCATAATTTGAGTCAAAAATTTGTTATTATGAGGCTAAATATGTAATCTCAAATTAGATTTTCTTAAATATTCTAGTGTATGAATGTATGGATATAATGTACTTTGATCCAATCCATGCGTAGATAAGGGACACAAGGTACCCTACTATGCTTTAACATAAGAGATCTTTATGTGAGGGATACCTATCTACTTTTCTTCTTCATTTATGATTAATATGTGGGGGTGTAATAAAGCTGCAAATAACCATGTTAGTGCATTATACAAGCAGCTATTCTTTTACATGACCTAAATTTTAAAAGCCCCACCATCTATTTTTTTTCTTTAAAAATATTATTACAAGAAATTTAATCATCACCTAGTGAATAATTTATGATTATATAGCCTAAAAAAGTTAGTAAATACATATATTTAAAATTGATAGTTTTTTACCTTAAATAAGATTTTAGTTCAGGAATTAAATTTACAATCAAATTCATAATAAGATTTTTTTTATTTTATCTTTGCAATATTATACAACTGAGGTGTATGTCAGCTTCTATGATACGTCAATGTAGCAAGTTGAAAGAGACCGTAAATAATTTATGATTACATAGCCTAAAAATAGTAAATATTGACGCCTCTAATTTTTAAGATCTTGTTCAATAGATCATATTGAATATGCGCTTAGAACCTCTCTATGATTTTTATCTCTTGAACGGTCCCACTCCACTATTTACTTTGCTTTACCTTGATTAATGAATAATGATGATGAATATGTAGGCGTAAAAAGCTACTGACAAACATATGTTAGTGCGTGAAGAATCTTTGAAAATTGTGAACCTATATATTGATGGAACGACGGGAAATTTAAGGAGAAATGTTGAAATGATGTGATCAAATTGTGTCATTGAGTAACGGTATAACAATACATTATTGTTTCTTGTATTATTTGGGTATTCTCTTGCTTGTAGTGTAGAGATTAGAGAGGTTACCATACCATTACGTATTGTAGATTTCTAGCTTTATACTATTTATTTTTTATACTATTTATTTATACTTATTAGTGTTTGCTTTTTAATTTATGAGTTAAAAATATTTAATTTGAATTTTGTGATATTCGTTTCAGTTCAAGGATATGTATTGTTCGTTCAAATCTCAGAGTCAAAAGAAATATTTGACCTGAAGTTGGCAAAATGCCCATTTTCGTGTGATAACTAGACTCAAAATTGCTCGAATAGTAGTATGTTGCATTATTAGACTAAATGGCTCACCACATTCAACACCAACCCCGTTCCCTTTGCCATTAACAACTAGTCTTGTCTTACATAGAGCAAATACCTATCCCAATTTTTCTATTGAGAAAAAACCCACGTACTCTGACTCAAATTAGCATTAAAAGGTCATGGTATAGTGTCAAGTATAAGTGTCACTGTGCCAGTTAAGTCAGTATATGCTCTTTTATTCTAATCAAATGTCCAATTTATTTTTTAACATTGTTGAACAGTCGCTCTTAGTTTATATTTGATTCTCATTTATATGTCAAGATTTTGTTGATTTGTCTCATGTAAATTTTATTTATATCATTATATGAAGTTTTTTTATATAATTTTACCTAATCACAGATAACGATAATTGGGATTGAAATAAAGTATGGATAAGTATATACACCCTCCGTCCATTTAATTTGCAGCATTTTCTATTTTGGTCTGTGCCATTTAATTTGCATCAATTCTATTTTTGGACTATGGCCCACCAATTCTTTTTAATCTCATCCATACATTTTAACTCTCTTTTAATTTCAACCACACAATTCATTATCTCTATTCATTTATTACCATTATCTACTTTTTTCTTAATAAATGTTATTTCTCTTTGCTTTAAATTATATGGGACGGAGGGAGTATGTAAAAATGAATTGAGACATTTGAATGATTGAAAGAAAGCTCATCTCGCCCATGATACAAATTAGGATGATCTTCAAGGTTATCAGAGTGAGGAATAGAAGAATTGGAAGAAGAAATCTAAGATCAAAGAGCAAGATCATATGCATGCTTGGGATTATGCTAAGCTTGTAAATGACATGCCGAGTGTGAGTGCGCACACCACGAAGAGGAAAAGCTAGGGTTAGATTATCATTGGATTGGGTTGGGATTGGACCAAAGAAGTGGAGTATAAGTCTAAAATGGACCTAGTTTATACTATACTCTCTTCTATTTATTTTACTTGTCTCATTTACCTTTTCATATTTGTTGAGTTAACATTTTAATCTTTAATATCTCTAATTACGTGTAATTAAAAATTATGAAAAGTTGATACTTAATATTAATAATCTAGAGGAGTAAAAGAAGATCTCACTTGATTATATTTTAACTTATATATTAAAAATAAAATACAAATTGAAAATAAATAATGAATAGTAATAAAAAGTTAATAGGACAAGCAAAATGTATAGGAGGGAGTATAATTTAGTGTCAGGCTGTCAGCCCTTCCTTAATGTTTCATTTACATGTTTATACTCCTCACTCCACTCTACTTGAATACAATCTTTAACTTGTACTCGTTTGATTTTTTTAGATTGTCTCATTTGCTTTTTTATACTTATCAAGGTAACATTTTTACTCTTAACATCTTTAATTATGCTTAATTAAAAATTATGAAAAATTGATATTAATAATCCTTGCATTGAGACGAATCCAACAAGATACCACATGACTATGTTTTAACTTATAAACTAAGAATAAAATACAAATTAAAAGGGATTGAAGAATAATGACAAAAGGAAAATGAGACAACTTAAAAGAATCGAAGCAAGTACTATTTAAAATTTAAGAAAAAGGATAGGGAAGCTAGCACTTTATTAAGAATTAAATTTCTGTTATTGGGTAAAAGAGACTTTTTAAATCAAACACTTGATTAATATATAATTTATTTTTTTATAAGGTAAGAGAAAACGTTACAAAGCACATCAATATATAGTTCTGATTAGGGGTGTTCAATGGGCCGGGCCCCGTTTTCAACCCTTATCCGACCCGTTTTTAGAAGGGTTATATATGGGTCAGGCTGAAAACGGGCCGGGCTGAAACGGGCTCTAGTATTATTCTAATGGGGCGGACTGTAAAAGGGCTTAAAAAGGGTTATAAACGGGCCTTTCTAAATTTAAAATGAGCTTTAGTGATAAGTGTTGCTCTTCTTTTCTTAGTCCTCTGCTGCAACTGCCATTATAATGAATGTTTTACGATTCTATTTGATACTTCTGTATTAGTTATAATATATAATCAGCTCTTTGTATATTAAATACTAAATATTTACAATTTCAAAATATCTAATAATATAGTTTTTGTTTTTCTGGTTCCAGTACCCCATTATTGGTTTTGTATGTTATTTTCTATTCTCTCTCATTGCACTTTTGATATGAAGTATAAGTTTAGTTTGGCTATTGATGATTATTAGTTGACATTATGGCTGTGTATTTTTGGTCATGTAATTTATAGTTGTTTCGATAAAATTCAATTTCTAATTACACAAAAAAAACTCTATTACTTGTAAAATTTGAATAAATAAGAAAAATGAATCGGGCCGGATCGGGTCGGGCTTGATGGGCCCGACCCGCTTAAAGCCCGTTTCTTATTTAACAAGACCCGACCCATTTCTACTCAAGCCCGATCCGATCCGGCCCGTTACACAGGCCTAGTTCCGATACTTCAATCTAAATTACCACTTAACATAAAATTGTTGATAAAGTTCAAAGAGGAGATAGAGCATTTCCAAGGCTAATGAAGATATTAAGGACTATTACTATTCACTTTATTAATTAATGAGAGATTGAAAGGTGAATAGTGGAGTTACTAATAAGACTTAAGAATGGGTCAACAACTAGGCTCTTGTTCTAAATATCTCGTATTTTAACTCGCCACTTATTCTTACTATATCTAACTTTTTAATTTTCGTATCAAAAGCAACTTGAGTTACCCCCACTCCCAAAGAGAACTTTTATTTTTCTTTTTTATCTCTCTTTATATTTGCTTTTTTTTTAATTTTGACCACGATTCATACCCTTTTATTTACTTCTTATTTATACATTTGACTTGTATTTTTATCTTATCACATTTGTTCGACTTTCTTACTCGCTCCAGTCATATTCATTTGCATCAATTGTCATTTTAGTCTGTCCAATTCATTTTGTATCATCTATGTATGGACAATAGCCCCCCACCACTTTCTTTTAATCTCATTCATACATATTAACTTTATTTAATTTCATCAATTTCTCTCTTCATTTACCAATATCCACTTTTTTCTTATAATTATCCCATTTTCTCTAATACAATTTTATCAGGTCAAAAGAGTGTAAAATATACCTCTGTTTCTTTTTAATTGTACGATTTTTTTTGAATTACTATTCATCAATTATTCTTAATTTGTCTTTTATATTTAATTTATGCATTAAAACATAGTTAAATAAAATTTTATTTGATTTGTCTCTATATAAGATTCATTAATATCTAATTTATATAATTTTTAGTTACATACAATTTTTGCTATTGAATATTGAATTAATATATTAGCAAACATGATAAAGAAAATGAATATTAAAAAGGAAAAATTACCTTCAATAATCAAATCTTTTTATGATTTTTCTAAAATAATCTCAACTATTGATTAACCATGAATATTTCCAGTTTTAAGGGGTATTTGCCGAGAGTAAATTTGGGTAAACCCATGACCTGTTGTAGTAGGTAATTAATTCACCAAAAAAGCAAAACTGAATATTAATGTAAAATTATAGAAAAGTTTAAAATTTTGCATAAATATTCTAAATAATAAAAACAAATCAGAATTTTTTCAACATTTTTTTCAACATTTTATTTTAATTTATCTTTTTTAATAAAACATAAAACTTGCTATAGCAAGTCATCATGTTATCGGGTTTACTCTAAAAAAATATCCTCCACAATTGAAATTATTCATGATTAATCAATAGGTAAAATTATTATAGAAAAATCATAAATAGACTTAATTATTCTATATACTAATTTTTCAGAATATTAAATAGTGAGTAATGGAAGAGTAAATTCATTGGGGGCGAAAAATACCAGAGTCTTCATATGTATGCCTACGTGTTGAGACCTTATTGGCCGGCCAATTGTATAAATAAATTTAAAATATAAAAAAGCACATAGAAATACTCGTACATGTAGGCCACACAATTACATAATCAGTCTGACAGTTCTGACTGTATAGTGTATACAATAAAAGAGATGGAGTTTTTTCACTAAAAGACAAAACTCAGGTGTCAGCTTATCGATAAATCCCACACGAAGAGGGAACATTTAAGTAATCATTGATGCTGAGCTTTTATTTTTTACTGTTAGAGATAAATTAAAATTTCGTAATTTTAAATCATCATAAAAAAAATAAAATAAATAATTAAATAAATAATAAAAAAAAGGTAAATTAAAATTACAAAACTTTCATCCTGTCAAATTCTATTATATAAGGATAATTTGTTAACTTCATAGATCACTGTTATTTACTAAGACAAATCAAATCCTATCATATAAGGGTGATTTGTTAACTTATTCATTCCTTAATATTTCAAATTGTGTATAGTTAAAAATTATGAAAAGTTGACATGAATAATCCTTGTATTAAGACGAATCAGACAAGATGACACTTGACTATGTTTTAACTTGTAGATTCTTAATAAAATAGTAGTACAAATTAAGAGTAAGAAATGAATATGTCCATAAAGCAAACGAGACATAAGAGTACATTACTAATGAACCGGAGGGAGTATTTCATTTTTTTTACTGCTCACAGTCTCACACCCATCTTTTTTTACCCAAAATTTACCCTTTTCACTTTCGTGTGCTCTTAACCTCCTCTTACTTAACTTACCAAGAAAAAAATAGTAACAATGTCAATTAACACATTATTTAGATATGTCAAAAATTCGATAAAATTGGAAAAACAAATCAATACAATTAGGTGCTGATTATGGTTAGGTTTGACTCATTTCTATTCAATCGGCGTTTTCGAATAAGGTTATTTTGAAAAGTAATTAATTCAAAATCTCGGGTTATGACTTTCAAGTCAGATGAAAAAAATTAACAGCTAAATATTCACCTATTTAATTTTGGTTTTGATGGACTACATTATTATAGATGTCAATTTTCTACAATAAAAATCAAAATATAAATTGCTTAGGAATCATAGCTTTACAAGAATAGAAATAATTTTAAGCCAACTTGAGATGCATTTGAACCATTTTGAGACAAATTACATTTTCCCTATTAACAACATAATTACGAGCATGATTCAACATAGCTCAAAGTAGAACTCTTGGTTCATACAAGTATACAAACATATGGCCTATATCATCGATCACGTTCGGATGAAATTTTGTGAAACAAAGTCTATCATTTTTTTTTTTGAAAAAATTATTATTATTATTCACAAAAGAGGCTATGAAATTATAAATGTCTCAAAAAAGCTATAAATTTGATAGAAATTAGAAAATGGGCATGGACAACCCAAACAAGGAGGAGAAGAAGTAGTTCACTCATAAACCAAAAGAAGGTTCACTACTAAAACCAATTGGTAATAGTAGGAGTTACTCCTTGAATATATAAAGTGATACATACTCTTCTCTTTCTCCGATGTGGGACAACTCACATGTGGGTAACACATGGGCACTTCAACACTCTCCCTCACATGTGAGTGTCCTTAGAATTTTAGCCCACCAGAAGGGTTACAAACCTATTGGGAATGAACGTCCAATTAAAGGCCCCTTAACCAGTGGTAAGATTAAATGCCCAGTATAAAGGCCCAATAACAAACCGGGCTCTGATACCATGATAGAATTAGAAAATGGGTCTGGGCAACCCAAATAAGGAGGAGAAGAAGTATTCCACTCATAAACCAAAAGAAGGTTTACTACTAAAACCAATTGGTGATAGTAGGAGTTACTCCTTGAGTATATAAAGTGATGCATACTCTCCTCTTTCTCCGATGTGGGACAACTCACATGTGGGTAACGCATGGGCTCTTCAACAAAATTGATCCAAGAAGCCCCAAGCATATTGCAATAGACACCCAAATATGATATAAATTGAGTCCCTAATCTGACGTAAATATGATAAAATATATTTACCAAGCATATTTTTCAAGAATTTTGAGCCAGACCATAGAAAGATTTCTACGTTACGATTCATTTAGAGGGTAATTTGCAGACAGAATAAATGATATTCTCTTACAGATAAATCCTTGTAGATTTCCCAAGCCTCACACATTTGTTTTCAAATTAATGTTATAATTTTTTAGATCGTTCCACAATAAATACTTCATCATACACTTTATTATATTCACTTACAGATTAATTCTTATAGATTTCCCAAGACGCGCACATTTGTTTTCGAATTAGTGTTATAATTTATTAGATCGTCCATAATAAATACTTCATTATACACTTTTTTATAAAAACTCTCATGTTTTTCACTAATTTTCATAATTTGGTATCTTTCTTGGAGCGAATAATGAACTAATTTATTTTTCATTAATTAAATAGAGAATGTATCACCGTGAATGTAGCTATACACTCAAAATTTGAATATAACCATTCAAAATACATTAAGATATAAACTATCCCTACAAAAAATCATAAAATTCATTATGAAAATATATCATTCAACTTTATCTAGCGATATAGTAAATCAAATTATTTTTCAACATGTATAATGATTTAATATTTGACCAATTTACATAGTATAAATTTTCCTTCTCAATTATGTCATCAATCATTATTATAAATAATATTATTAAAAAAAATCCTAATCAATAACGGTTATTTGCAAATAATCACAAAATGACAAAATACATAATATTAAAATAAACAAAATAAAAATAAAGATAAAATAAAAATCTTAAAAGACCTCCTATAAAATGAAGACACATAGGGTAATTTACTACTTTTTTAAATAACCGTTATTTATTTATACTAACTCATATTATTATTGTTATGGATATTAATACCAATGGGTTGATAGATAAATTTGTAAAAGTACAATTATGCAAATATGAATAATTTTGAGGACTATGAAATAATTAATTATTATCACAACTTCCAAACAAAAACAAAAAATGAAAACGAACCACCTCTTTTCTTATTTTTCTTCATGGTGGGGACTAATTATAATTGACACTCTTCTCCATTTTTTATAAAGCATACTCAAACTAAAAACTCCCTCACTCTTTTCTGAGCCTTTTCTCCTTTCTTTAATCCTTTATTCACCTCTTTTTCCTCTACTACTAAAATTCATCATTCGTGGGCAGTTTCTTAACCAAAAAAAAAATTAAAAAATTAATAATAAAAACTTGATAAAATTCACACACCTGCGAAATTTATGGGTTTCTGAAAAACCCACCAACCAAATTTTAAAACCCACACAAAAATTATGGTTTTTCAGTAGTATTTTTATGTATTGGGATCAGGAAAACTAAATTCTGCAACTGATATAGCAGCAGAAAACCAGAAACAGAGGAGTTGTTTATACAGATTCACTATTAGTAGTAGCTCAGAAATCTCTCTCACATGGGTGTTGCATGTGGATTTTTGTGGGCCCATTTGATTCTTTGATCTTTGATTTTAATTACCCATTTGAGAAAATTGAGAAATTAAGAAAAGGAAAGAAAAAGTTTTGATCTTTGAAGCAAGTAATCAATTTTTGGTCTTATTCATCTGGGTTGGTATTCCTAATTTTGGCTGATTGTTTCAGTTAGTTGGTTGTGAGATCCAAAGTTTTGATCTTGATCTTAAATTCTGGGCATTTTTGAGAGAAAGTTTACCCTTTTTTCATCTTAAAGAAGGTACGTATCCGCAGCTCTCGGAAATTTAATTTTTCTAATAAATTTATGATCTTTTTAAGAAAAAATTGACATTTTTTTTTCTGGGTTTTTGTAAAGGTGATGCTTAGGAAAAGATCAAGAGCAGTGACAAGTCCACAAGCCATAGTTGGTGAACATAGCAACAATTCATGGATTCCACCTGAGAAATCAACAAAACCCAGTTCATTTTTCTTTAATTCTCCGAAGTTTTTCAAGGGTTTTTTCACTCCTTTTTCTTCTTGTTCATCTTCATCTTCATCTTCATCATCTAATGATTCAATCATGAGCCCAACATCAATTCTTGATCCTAAAGCATTTTCTGCATTTGCCAATTCTTTTTGGGTTGACAACAACAAAAAAAACCCAAAAATTTTATCACAACATTCTTGGGAACAACCCAACAACACAAAGGGGATTGGTCTTGCTCTTATTGATGAAAACAACATTTCTGAAAACAATATCAGTAATAACACCCCAAATTCTAAGCAACAAAGAAGAAAACTTGTTGTTTTTGGTTCACAACTTAGGATTCAAGTACCTCCACAACCTCCTTCTGGGTTCCCCTGTTTTTCCTCTGAATCTCCAAGAGAATTTGGGATTAAGACTCCAAGAAACTATTTATGGCCTTTTGGGAATAAGGATTCCCAAATTCATCCTCAAGATTCACCAATAAAATTTGAAAATGGGGATGGGAATGGGAATGAAAACCTTTCTTTGAGTGATATGGAATCATCTGAGGATTATACTTGTGTAATTTCTCATGGTCCTAACCCTAAAACTACTCATATATTTGGTAATTGCATTGTTGAAAGCTGTTGTGGTGTTGTTGGGTCTTCCTCTTTTTCTGCAACAAGAAATGGGTTATTGTCCAATTCTGGGAATTCTACTCCTTCTCAGCAGAATTTCCTTAGTTTTTGTCACCATTGCAAGAAGAAGCTTGGTGAAGGCAAGGACATTTACATGTACAGGTAACCAATCCTTTCTTCCTCCTCATTGACCTTCTAAATAATACTCTTTCTGTCTTTTTGAGTTTGTACGAAAGAATTTAGTTTTAAATTGCAAATTTAAAGGACTATCTGTTAGAGTGTATAACATTCTTGGGTCCTCGACCATCAGGAGTTGGTTCCTTGACATAGTATCAGAGATCACCGTTTCAAGAGATCATAGATTTATTTAAAGCGAAATAAGCGAAATATTCAACGTGCATCCATACTTCTGGCTCAATGGCTCTAAAAAAATCATGAGAGTTTGATTTTCATTGTCTACTATATGTAATAGGCTCAAATGAGTGAAGTATTATCTCCAATTTCAAGATCATTCAAAAATAAGATGAAGAGGGAAGACCCTTTTTTAAAATAATTAGTTATTAGAGAAAATGTTGATCTTGAGCAAATAATCTATAATATTCCTATATGTTATTCAATGATCAAGGTTACTTCACTAGTAATTGGATATCATAAAAATGATTCAACATAAAAAATAGAGTATGTGTATAATTTTTTGTCCTATAGGTTATGTATAGACTTGATCTATTTTTTAATGTTGATCCAATCAATCATTGAACCTTTTTGGTATATGGCATATTGATTATATCTATTCATATAGGCAAGTAGGCATAACAATTGTATGAAGTGTAGGGTACTTTATTGAATTTTAATAGATCACTAATTGGAATTCTTGGCAATAATACCTCATTACTTGGATTAATAATTAATACTCATTAAATTTTTAGTACAAATATAAATATGATAATTTACATTTAAAGTATCGACTACTGATAACAATGATTGTAAAAATAAGATACTCTTAAGAAAACACAATTTAAATTAAATAAATCACGTTATATATATATATATACACACACGTACACACATACATAGAAAATACAAATTAATAGTCAAGGTTCATTTATTTTTGAGCAAATTTTTAGAATATAATTAATTAATAGGGAGTAAATTTTTTGATGATTTGCAGAGGAGAAAAAGCTTTTTGTAGTCAAGAATGCAGATGTGAAGAAATGCTTTTTGATGGAGTGGAGCATTAGAAGTTTATTCTCGGCATCTTCAAATTATATATAATTACCTACCTAAATCCCTCCATAATTTTCCTATTAAAATATAATTATAATAACCTAGTTGGAATTTTCTTTTTTTTTTAATCTTTTTTTAGAAATTTGCCTAGCAAATTGAGAAAGGAGATGCTGAGGTATTCATAGATGTGAAGAAATTAAAAATTGTAGAGTTGATTTCTGATGAAAGTGATGACCTAAGTTTTGATTCTCCATTTTTTTTATTATTTAGCTTTTTTTTTAGTACATAGTTTATTTTGCTTTCAGTGGGAGATGTTGATGTTTTTGGTCTTGACTTAATTTTTCATTTTTAAAAAAATAATTATTTTTATTATAGAATTATTTTCCTAAAAAAAATTCAATCATGCAATAATAGAATACATAAATAGGCAAAGAGGGCCCATAGTAACTTATTCCATTAAAGTTATGTCCTGTCTACGTTTGTCCATATTGGTTGATCAATAATTATTTGTAGAGACTCATCAATTTTAATATTTTGTCTATTTTATTTACTTTAGTTGAGTAATCATTCAAACAACTAACACCACTCATAAGAGCCAAAAATGACATTACAATACAAAGGAAAAAAAATTAAAATTCAAAAATTTAATTTGGCATTTGAGTATAAAAAAGGACTGTTAAATATTAATTGCGTATCTTTTATATTGAAAACATATTTGTTTCATTCATGTTTTTAGTTTAATAGATGGACTAATTTATAAGTGTAAGAGTGTAAGAAGAGTAGAATATAACATTCTTCTATGTTGAAGCTGAAGCTCCAGTTACAGATTCAAATTTCATTCACCTTTTTACATACAAATTTGGGTGAGACTGTCTCACTTGTGTAATGCGTCTTATTGGGCCGGTCCAATTCTATATATATTTTTTTTACGAATTTTACAAATTAAAATGTCAATATTCAAATTTAGACTTAAAAGATCAGTTTGAAGACTTAAAAGAATTTCAAGAATTTACATT
This sequence comes from Amaranthus cruentus, assembly GCA_019425755.1. Lineage (NCBI taxonomy): Eukaryota > Viridiplantae > Streptophyta > Magnoliopsida > Caryophyllales > Amaranthaceae > Amaranthus > Amaranthus cruentus. The sequence goes on along the minus strand of CM033461.1, from coordinate 1,579,981 downwards.
TGATATGTTAAATCATGGAATTTGACAATTTGAAGACTTCAAAAGTTCAATCAATAGTTAAAAAACCAATTTTAAGACTTAAAAGACTAATTACTAGACTTAAAATTCACATTTCAACTTTAAAGTAGAATGACTCAAACATTAATTTAGATATTAAAAACTTTGAAATTGACCTTTTAAGTCTTAAAATTGAATTTTTAAGTCTTGAAATTGTCCTTTTAAATCTTAAAATTAATATGTCAGAATATTCTAAAAACTTATTGGGGTTGGGCTGGTTGCACGGATAAGACGGTCCATGAGAGTTTCTATTTAAAGTAAAATAATTAGTGCTAAGTATAAAAGAGACTTATGCTATAATCAGACTTCTAGTAAAAAAAAATCTCTCGTATATAAAATGTATATGGCCTAGTAAACAAATTCATTATTACAAAATTTCTATACAAAGAAAAATGTTGCCAACTGTGGACGTAAGTAATTAAAAGTCATAATAGTTCCTCAATAAATTAATGTCCTATGTTATGTATAAATTATTAGAGTATAAAATAAAGCTTATTATGAATTATGCCTATTCTATTTTTATTGTATAATTTTCCTTTATATTTCATTCACAGGGCGAAGTCATGATTTTCAGTTGGAGGGCCAAATTGTCGATATACTAGCAAGTTATTTATTATATAAAAACTAGTTAAACTATGAAAATTTGAATCATATAGACTGAAATTAACCTGAATCATAGCAAAAAAAAATTAAATTTGACAAATAGAATTGAAGTTTTCCTAAGATTATCCCTTTAAAAAAAAATTAAGTGTTTTTGATTTCATTTATTTACCTTCTAACTTCTATGTCTCCAAAAAAACACTATTAAAATTAAAATAGCAAAAATATAAAGACACACCAAAAAGGATAAATGCGAATTATGAAATATAGATAATAATGACATTATGGTACAAATTAAATTTATTAGTCTACTAACAAATAATAGTTCAATTTGGGTTTGATCCATTATCTTAAATTAAAGAATATGTTATCTCAACCATTGACCTATAGTAATTTTTGTTATAATTATGTACTCTTTAAATTATATAATCTATTAGTAAGGGGACCGAAACCAAATTTACAAAGGATCGCATTTTCGGCAAGGGGTCGGGCCTCCGCCGGCCTCCGGTGTGGCTTCGCCCAAGTTCACAAGTTTATGTACTTTGTTCTCTACTCTAAGATTAAGTTCATACAAAACCTTCTGCTGATCGATTAGAAGAATGACAAATACCATTTGCAAAATCCGATCTTCAAGTATTTTGCTATTTATTAGAAAACTAGATAGTGCCCGTACAATGCACGACTTTATCAAATTTTTTGACATATTTGTATATGTTAAGAAATTAAAATTTTAAGAAATAAGCTATACATTATAGATATATTTCGTTTCACTCTAAACGGTAGTATACATTACATACATTATATAATACTTTGCATTGTGCATAATATAATTATAATTATACTTTTATTTTTTAATTTTGAATAAAAGAGCAAATGGTTCATACCTTGAGTGCAATACGAAATTATGATTTTTTTTAAATAAAAATAACATACCAATTTTTGCTAACAAAAATAACTGCTCCTATTACATTAATTTATAGAAGTATATAATATTACTACTATTAATAACACATTTTAAAATCAAATATAAATACATAAAAATATGTAAAATTATTTTATTAGTTTAAACGACAAAGATAAATTTTCTCATAAAAAATATAAATGAATTATCTAAAAATAGTCACAACCTAAATCATATTAAAATAAAGCATTACATTTAAGTAACCAATAGTATGAATAACAAAAACAAATCCTAATAAAAGTATATTATGTTTTAACATCTCAAAATATACAATGCACTAAATAATGTTCATTTAATAAATAAAAATAAAAGCATTTTATAAATAATTGAAATAAATGAAATATAATTGAAATAAATATAATATAATATAATATAAATAATGCATTAAATGCGATTTGACCTAAAAAGTAAAATAACAATTAATAAGAATAATAATATAGGAGTACTCAAAATAAGAAAATAGTAAGTCAAAGTTAATCATAATATAATGACATCATCATTAATTTTAGATGGAAAATTTTTAATGTGGAAGCGACACATAAGCAAATTTAAAAGGCGATGATGTCAGCCGTATTTTGTTTTAGTAATAGTTATAGATTTTAGGATTACAATTTACGAAACATCATTTTAAGTATTACTATCAATAATATAGAATTTTTAAATGGTAGAAAAATAAGTCACGTGTCTCATTTATTTTACATCATATTAATTAAATTACGATAAAATATATTTTTTTTCTTCGATGATACAATATTAACGCAGATAAGTATACATAAAAGCATCTACAACTCCCATCATTCCCTTTATAACATCATTATAAGTATAACTATAGTAAGTGTTTCGTCTCAAACTCTTTAGTTCATGAAAATGCAACTTTTCATGATTATATTCTCTCATCACTCACAAATGACATGAATTATATCCATTATTAAATTAGATATTTTTATAAATTTAGATTCCTTTTATCTTTGGAAAGTGAAACCTAAATTCCAATTTAGTCCATGTTAATCAAATCTTAAAAGTGTCATTAGGTCTTAGGCCAACTTTTTGGTGTTTCCCTTACAATTACTAAAATAACACCACTACCAAGCATAATATGAGCTATATTTATAGCCTTTGATCAATAATTAAGGAAAGTGTAGCTCCAAAATTTATCAAACTTGCTTGTCTTGTCCTACAAATTAAAGGTATATGGTGATATTGAGCTTGTAAATAATTTGTGTTGTGGCCCATTATGATCCTCAAAATATGAAATATTCTTGCTATATGTGCCCTTAAAGGATTCATAACTAACCTTTAGTTTAGGGGTTGTGGATCCCTCCAAGACTTATCTCAAACATTTGTCTAGTGAAAAATAGAAGCATGATTTTGTTACTAATTAAAGTTTTCAAATTAATTCCCTTTCAAAATAACTTTTAAAGTATAACCTCAATATATATTTCTTTTTTTTGCAAAAATTACCTATAATAATCCAAACTATTCATGATTTTTCTACAATAATCCCACCTATTGATTAACCATGAATAATTTGAGGGGTATTTTCCTAGAGTAAACTTGGGTAACCCGATGACCTGTTATAGTAGGAAATTCACCAAAAAAATAAATTAAATATTAATTTAAAATTAGAAAATATTTTTAATAATTTACATAAAAAATTCTAAATAATGAAAAAATCATAAATTTTGTATGAACATTTTCTTAACATTTTTTTCGACATTTTATTTTAATTTATCTTTTTTTTAAAAATAAAACTTGCTATAACAAGTCATCCGGTCACCGGGTTTACTTTAGGAAAATGCCCCTCAAAGTTGGGATTATTCATGATTAATTAATAGGTGGCATTATTGTAGGGAAATCATGAATAGTTTGGATTATTCTAGATATTTTTTGCTTTTTTTTATTGGGGTAAGGGTAGTTTGAGAGGAGGAGAAGGTTAAAGGAAAGGGTAATGAGAATCAAACTTGGATTCTTCTAAAAGATCAATTGAGATAAGTCTCGATTCTCAACTTTAACATATTCTTTTTCGAGCACAATGTAAGGTAGGTTGAGGAAAAAAGTACTGCTAAAAAAACGAGGGCGTCGAATATCGAATTCTAAATCTTAAATAAAAAAGCGTCACTTGTGATCCTACTAAAATAAAATTCAATTACCCACCTTAATATATTTATAGATCAAAATAATTAAGAGTAATGACTATTCTATCTCGATCTTTGTACAAATACTTAATGTTGAGCGTATTCCCATAGAATTAAATCATTGAAAAAATAAAATTGTTTCTCATCCTTGGGTAAATTACATATTATTAATAAACAAATAAAATATATATTTTTATGTGTTATTAGTGAGTAAGATCTTATTTTTAATGGATAATTTACAAACCAGAAAGTCTCCTGAGAGACCGTCTTTTTGAGAGACGCCTCTCAGGCCCAGTCTACTAGTGTTTAGTTCTTACTCTCATTCTATATTTTTCTTTATGGGTCGACTCAATTAGAGTTGATCTCTCAAAAAGACCGTCTCTCACAAGAATTTGTGTTTTCAAAATGGGCAGATCTAACAAAGCTTAATTAAAATTAAATCAAATAATTGTGAACAAAAATTAATAAGGTGTACCTCCCACCGTTACTAATAAGGTGGTCCAAGAATGTCTCCATCTACTATTATTGGCCTATATCAAATATTAAAAATGATGGCTGCTCATGCCCACCTTAATTAAACTCATTTAAGCGTACAACTTTTAGTTATACAAAATCAATTATTTATTTATTCATTTTATTTCACTTCTCCAAAAAGAAATAAAATCAATCATTTATTGTTCTTGTTCTTCTCCCATTTAATAACGTAGTTGAACCACTTATTTCCATTGGATACTTCCTTAGAATTTAAATTGTTTGTCCTAATCAAATGTATCCTTCTTAGACAAGTCAAATAATAATAAAAATAAATTATCAACAAATTAACTACTAATCTTGTGAGAAATCTCTATAAATAAGACTGATTTAAAACAACAAATAACATATTTTCGTAATTTGTATTAATTCAACACAAATTTTTGTGAGCGACAGTCTCTTTGAAAGACCATCTCTTATTGGGTTGACCCATAAAAAAATGTGAAGTAAGAGTAGAAAGTAAGCTTTGATGGATTGGGCTTGAAACGCCTCTTAGACAGACAGTCTCTCAGGGAGACTAGCTGTTAATTGAATCAATTTTTATCCATATGTGAAGCACGTTTCATGATTACAACGCAGTAATAATAAATCAGCTAGTCTCTTGAGCTAGTCTCTTGAGAGACCGACTCTTTGAGAGACATATCTCAAGCCCAACTCATTAAAGATTAATGCCTATTTACCGTATTCTTAATGTCGACTTATATTATTCTATTGCTTACTTACCGTATCCTTAATGCATACTTTCAATATCTTAAGTGTCGACTTACATCATTTTTAATGTCGACTTACAATATTTTAATAAATATATAAAGGCCAGCCTAATTAAAGTTGGTCTCTCACGAGAATTTGTGTTAACAAATATAATCCCATGATTCACTATGAAAGCAAGCTAGGTATCCAAATAGCTTTAATATTGTTCCAAATATTAGTCTTTGACATAAGCATGTACATTAAAGAAGACCAATTAAAAACGCAATCCAATTCTATTAGTTGCTTATAGATTAGATTTACCTTATTTGCTCAATAATCAATCAGTTACATATATTGTTATTTGACAAAAATTTACAAGAGGGTATACATCATTTGAAAAATAACACTTATAAAAATTATATTTAAAATTGACACGTTTTAAAAAATAATAACTCTTTTTTTGAGTACACATAACTCTTGATCAAACTAGAATTTCTCTGAATATTTAAATGTAAGAACTTTATATTTAATGTCAAATTTTTACAGTTTTAAAAATTTTATCAAACCAAAAAATAAAATCAAAATAAATTAATTTTCAAAAAAAAAAAGTTCTTTCAAACCAAACATTTCCTACGTGTTCTTTCAAACTTAAAGTTTAAGTGGCATGTATTACATCGTAATTAACTTCTTTTATGTTACAATATACATGTAAAAAGATACGAAAAAAGTACGTAAAGATTAATAGGAAAATACACTTAATTCCTTTATTCAGAGACTTTGAACTATCTCTTTTAAGTTTTGATTGAGTCGATTTGTTCGAATACACTTAATTCCATTCCACAAGACATCTTGTATTTGAACTGATCATATTCATAGCCTTTATTTATTATCATTAGATGCCACTATTTTATGTTCTTACTCGATTGAACTAGTTGGTACGCATGCAGATGGTCAAACGAAGACAATGAACTCAACTCATGCGAGGATATGATTGCGCAACAATGGAGAATGCAATTTTGATGGTATGATTCAGAGGTGTTCAACGGGTCATTAACGTGCCTAGGGTATGAAAGGTCGGATTCGATAATTATAAGATTTAATTGTGAAAAAAATTTATTATTTTTTTTATATTTTTAAATGATATTAGTCCCTCCGAATCTTTTTAGTTGTCCCATTTCCTTATTTAGCAAATTCATATTAATTGTCTCATGTCTTTTTTTGTCTATCTTTTTTTAGCTAAATACCCCCACTTTTACTACTTCCAATACTCAACTACCACCTTTACAATTAATTTAATCAATTAAAATACCCAACTACCACCTTTTTAATGGACCCCACACCACTTTTAATAACCGTGAAAACCCAAATGGGACTTCTAAAATGATTCAGAGGAATGTCCGCTTATTGTATCCTTAATGCCTACTTACAATATACTTAATGCCAAAAAAGTACTTAAAATGTCTACCGAGAAACTTAGTCTACTAGCCTACTTATCATATTCTTAATGACTACTTATCATTTCTTTAATACCTACTTACAATATTATTGATGCATACCGAAAAACTTGCTCTATATTTTTATTTTTGGGCTTGCTCAATTAGAGATGATCTTTCAATAAGAATTTCAACTACAGTCTTTTTGAGAAACGTATCTCAAGCTCGGCCCATTAAAAGATTAATGCTTACTTAACGTATTCTTAATACCTACTTACATTAACCTTGATGCTACTTACGTATCCTTAATGCCTACTTTTAATATCTTAAATGTCTACTTATTATTTTTAACGTATACTTACAATAATTTAAAAACCATCTCTCAGCAAAATTATGCAAGGTATTTTTGGTTCAGATATGGGCGGTTCAGCGAATATATCCAAAACTTTTCTTGGAGGGCCGTTTATTATTGTGTTTTGTCATTGGCTTACAATCACTTTTTCTTTTGGTCCAATTTTAACCACGAAAATAAAAAAATCCATGCAATAAAAACAACAAAATTTGCCTTTTTTTTCCCTCTGTAAATATACATACACTGATACACCCATAGTTTGCAACAAAAAAATCAATTTATTTGCAATTTCCTCTAAAAAATTGCAATTAAATTCTGAAAGAAACAAAAAAAAATCCAACAGAAATTTCTAAAAATATAATTGTGGATTATAGAAATATTAATTACGACGGTAATTCAAAGTCAAAATAACACATTAAATTGCGTAAAAAGTCGAATATAACAAGTATCAGTGGCGGATCCAGAGTTTCGAGTCTCAGGGGGCACCAATTAAAGAACAAATTTCGGTAGCATTTTATTTGTAAAATTAACAACTAATTTTTTATTGATGCAAAATGACAAGAGGAAGGATACTAAATTTATCAAAACTATGATCTAATTCTTGAAAGAGTTTCTCGTAATTAAGTAGTGTTTTCGAATAAAAAATGCTACTTTTCAAAATCTATTTTTAGTCATATGCGGAGCTTGAATTAATAACAATTTGAACTTATTCAATTCATTCATCCTTATTGGGTCAGTGGATCGATCTATTATAGTGCACATTCTTTATTATAGTGCACGTTCTTTATTAATGTCGTCTCACCGTAAGAAGGACTCAATTGGGTCAGCCTAAACTATTTAAAAAAACAATTTCTTGTACAAGCGTGAATTTCATAAAAGAAAATGCAACAAATAAATCAACAGACCTAATAAAAAATAGGAAAAATAAATAAATAAAACAAAATTACTAAAATGAGGGAGTTTTTTTCAATAAAAGACTTTAGTATTAATTTTACACTTTTACTCTTACCAATGGAAAAGACTCATTTAAAATTTTGTTTAAAAAACGCCTAGGGGCACATATCCCCGTGTGCCCCAACTTACGTCCGCCACTGACAAGTATGATATATAAAGCATTTATTATACTAAAATTATAAAAATTTAATATAACAATCTTTGAATTGAGAACAATTATATTTGTAATTGTGCTAAAAAAATCATAGTGGTTCCTAGTGACATGGTCCAAACACAATTGGATCGGTCCGTGTCGTTAATCTAACATTTTCCTTGGCATTTCCGACATAAGAGACATCAAGAAAGATCTGGAGTACTGGTCTAGAGGTTTTTAGACTGTTTTAAAGAGTTCTAAAAGCATCTAGAACATTTGTGAAGGTTCTAGTATGTGCTAGAAACATCTGGTACATTCAAGAAGGTTCTAAAATATGGTAGAAACATCTAGAAGGTACTAGAGTGTGCTAGAAAATACTAGTATACTCAAGAAGGGTTTGGAAGGTGCTTGAAGATTCTAGCCTTTAACATGTAAATACTAGAACATACTAGAATAATATAGAATAGTGTGGTGTCTACTAGAACATATAGGTCTTTCTAGACTAGTGCATATCTAGGAGAGTAGTGTAGGGTATTCTAGATAACTCTAGGGTAGGATTATTCTAGAATTGCCCAAGGTAAGGGGGGCTTGCCTATAAATAGACACTTAGGCTCATTTTGTGATCCAAGTTCCAACAAGTTCCTAAAAACTCTTGTAAGCATTCAACTCTTTTGTGAAGTATTATCTTATTAATACAAAGTTGGTCTTGGGCGAGACCGTCTCAAATTGAGACAAGAGTGGGCCGACCCAATTCGTGCTTCTTAAATGCTTTCTCTCTTCTTTTTCATTTTCTGAGTATTTTTCAATTTTACTCTTAAATGTATCAATTTTGACCTTAAAAGTATCAATTTCAATTTAGGTTGAAATTGATCAGTTTAACGCCACAATTGATCACTTATACGTTCAAATTGAAATTTACTTTGATTGATATGTTTAAGTACTACTTTACGTTGAAATTGATATCTTTAAGGTCAAAATTGATACCTTTAAGGTCCAAATTAAAAAATTCTCAGAAAATAAAAAAACAAAAAAAATGGAATTTTGGAGGGAAATAGGTGCAATGGGCCGGCCCAGTTGTGGTCTTAGAATAAGACGGTCTTATACAAGTTTTTGTGTTAATACAAAGCATTTTCCACACAAGTATCCTCCTACTAAGTTTTTCTGTAGCAAGTCTAACCAAGCTTATCGGCTTACACACTTAGAGAATCGAGTTTAAGGCTGAACTAGTGCAATCGTTAGTCATTGACAATAGTGCCGCACGATTTTCACTAGATAAATAAGTGAGCCCATGACACTAGGCTCTATAACTATTTTCATTTCAAAAACAAATTGAGCTAAAACAAAAATTAAAATTTCACACAAAAATTGAGATATGAGAGGAGAGAAAGGAGTTAGATTTATGGAGGGTTTGGATCGTCATTTTTAAATTCTCAACTTTAATTACTTATGGTGAAACTTGATCCAAATCCAAATTTGAAAATTTTTGAGTTGCCGTACAATAAATTTGAGCAAAATCCAAATTTTCAAATGAAATCATGGTTTCCAAATATAGCATAAAGAAATTCTATGAAATTTTTTATTAATGTTTCAAATTCTATTAAATTCTATGTTTAGTTTTTTTTTTAAATATTCTATGGTTATTGTTTAATAAGAAAAAAAATGGTAAAAAATCTGGGAAAATAAGTTAATGAGTGTCAAGTTAAAACTAAATGAGATGGAATCTCGACAATGAACCAAACCTTGTTATTGTTTTCATTTTAACAGAATTAGGAATTAAACCTTTATTATTATGACATTCATATGTTTTGCAATTGTTACTTCATTTTGATCCTTTAGCAGGTGATGGACCAAACCATGTAATTGTTTTCATTTTAGAAAGTAGATTGACCTAACAAAATAACTCTTTTAAAGGGAAATGAGAAACAAGGGGAAAAAGAGACGATAAAAACTAAGTCTCAATAATGGAACAACAATCAAGTATCGCATAGGGTGATCAAAAGAGATAGGTTAAGAGAAAATAACGATTGGTGAATATTCTTTGAATAGAGAATTTTCAATTTTTATTTATAATAAAAACTAAGTAAGTTAACTAAGTAGAGGTTATTAAATACAAAATAAAAATGACTACAAATAATAGAGGAATGAAGGATAACTGGATAAACAAAGTCGCTAAGGCCGGAACAAAAGACAAAGTTACTACAAATGAAAAGCAAGGACATGTCCTATCTTTCTTTTATATATATAAAGATAACTGTTTTGAGTAATTGTCGCAGGGCCTCTTTAGAGATTTTAGGGGCCCATGTCAAAAATTAAATTATATAGCCCTAATTATTAAATATATATTTATAATTACAAAATTAATAATATAAAAAATTTACACACTATAAATAAAACTCGTTATTATCTGTTTTTTTTTTTATAATCATGCCTTTATAATTCAATAATTAGTAAAGAAGGTAACAAGAGACAAAGTCATTAAAACGTAAGAGAAACAAATAAAGGAAAAGATTGTTGCCTATTTATTTGGGGAAACAAATTGTGGTTGGCGTATTATTTAATAAAAATAATAAAAGATTTTGAAAGTTTGTTATAAAAATAATAAAGGATTTTGAGTAAAAAAAGTATTATTTAATAATTAGAAAAATATGATTGATGCGTAATTTTTTTGAAATGCTCTATTTAGGTTGTTGCCTATTTATTTGGGAAAATCAATTTATAGAGTATATCTTTCAAATCTACAAAAAGTATATAGAGAGAAAATTAGGTATATAATATGTCTATTAAAGTTAATAGGACAAGAGAGAAGATAGGTGTAGAATATATCTTTTAGATTTGTCGAAAACTCGAAATGCTACTAGAGAGAAAAAAAATATATAATATATGTTAGATACTTAGACTGATTAAAAAAAATAAAGCGATAAAAAATTAGATATAAAATATATTTGTAAAATTTATAGAAAAGAAAGGAAGACAAAAATTAGGTTTAAACTCTGTCTATCAAAATTTAGGAAAAATTATTGGGAATAATCTCTACTTTTAACATTTTTCATGAGAATAACCCTTACTTTTGATTATTCATAAATAATCCGAACTTTACAATATTTTTACTCACAACACCCCCCTCCTCAAAGTGACCGAGTATAGCAGGTAAAGGTTTGTTTTGTAACCTGTTTTCTACTTTATAGTTGCTGCCTTCATCTTCCTTTTTGTAACCTCCATTTCACCATTGTTAACCCAAATCATAGTAGAGAGAAAGTTCAAATCAATCTAAGCAATCCAATGTTCGAATATGATTTTCTTTGGAAACCACATTACTCTCCGTCTCTCCCACTTAAAAAATTTGCAATCGGCATCCCACCATTACAAATGTTCATCAAATTATAATCTGAAATTCAAAAGATGTACACAATTGTAGCACCCGAATTTCCTCCCGTCCTTTATGGTTTTGGTTTCGTAAAAAAAGGGTCCAAAAACCAAAACCATAAAGGACGGGAGGAAATTCGGGTGTTACAACAATATAGTATAAATGAATACTTACAGGCCATTTTGGACATGAATAGAACCGTTCTCCAGCTCGAAAACCCTTCCTCGCCATTGTCAATTTTTCAACAAATCCATGCTCACATTTTACACTTTTATTCAAATTTGAATCTCTACTTCATGCTGAAGAACAATGATAATTCATTTTGGTAAAAAAAGGGGAAAAAAAAAGTGAATTGATAATTTGAACTTTCTCTACCCTAAGATTTGGGTTAACAATGGAGAAATAGAGGCAACAACGAGAAAGATGAAAGCAACAACTATAAGGTAGAAAACAGGTCACAAAACGGACCTTTTACCTGATTTACCCGATCACTTTGAGGAGGGGGTGCTGTGAGCAAAAATATTGCAAAGTTCAGATTATTCATAAATAATCAGAAATAGGGGTTATTCACAGAAAAACGTAAAAAGTAGGAATTATTTCCGACAATTTCTACTAATTCAACATTCACACAAAACTGCAAACCATTACAAAGTTCTACATGTTTGAAAAGATCAAGCTTTGGATTTCTGAAAAGATCTTTAATATTTACTACATATTAAAATTTACTTATTTGCAATGCTATGCCATGACAACTTCCTTTAAAGTCACTATATTGTCTTTTTAAAACTCATATTAAAATGCATTAGCAAATTGTACGAGACATATACAAGGCTAATGCTTATTATTAAGTTTCCTTGAGCTTCTGTTGGTTCATCCTTGCGGCTGCCGCCACCGATTCACCGACTCCTCCAAGGTTGGTTGTCAATTTTGGGTCATTCCTCACCTCTGCAGCAATCACCTTTTCTGCATCTTGAATTGTTGCTGGCTTGTCATCTGCAAGTCTTTGTGTTGCATCCTACCAAAATCAACATTATATTTTAGACCAATTTCACTATATTGTACGAACTATTTTTTACGTACCATTTTTGTTATGGGTATTATTTTGTTGAGATTTAGAGCATGTAAGACATTATCCAAGGCTTAGGACTATATACAAACACATAGACTAAGCAAGAACGTAACAACGGAACGAAAAATAAGAGCAAAGCGTTCGAGCACTGGCTCGTGGGTTGGTCAGAATGCTTCTGAACCTTCTGTTTGATGTTTTTGGGGTTTGCTCGTTCGAGCACTATCGAATTTTCGAGGCAGAAACTTTCTGGAAGCTGTTTTATGAACTGCTCGTTCGAGCACTTATAGTGCTCGTTCGAGCACTTTGGAACAGTGTGTTTGTTCATGAAATGAAGGTACGTTTCATGGAACAAAATGTTGTTATGGACGAATGTTTTACATCATTAATGTCTGGTAACCACTAGATATTGTTTGGATGGATCCATGTGACACTTCAACTCTATAAATAAGAGTGAGTGCATGGATACCAAATCACTTCTTGAATCAAATTTCTGTCATCTTTCTCTCATTTCTCTTGATTCATAAAGGAGAGTAATTAACTTCTTTATAGATTTCTGATTTCATTCTCTACAAAAACATATTGTTGTCTAGTTCATTCTCTTTGTGAATTTCTGGACTCATATCCCAAGTACCTTTGTGGGAGAAATATCACAAAAGGAAAGTATCGTTGTCGCCTTCAATCTATATCCAGATTTCCGTGTGACGTTTATCGTTGCAAACTTATCTTCTCTACGGTGTTCCTTTTGGTTCGTGGTTCATACAAGGAAGGAGTTCGTTGCCATACACAAAGGAGATTCTACATAGATCATTTGTATAGTAGTTTTTCATTTTCGCATTATTACTTTGTAACAATCTTTTGTGATATTTTCTGCGATCATGGCAAGCGTGAAGGAACTCACTTCTAACTTTATGAAGTTGGACAAGTTCTTGGGTGTGGAATTCAGGAGATGGCAAAAGAAGATGCTCATCCTCTTGACTTCCCTAAATGTGGCCTATGTGATAAGCACTCCGAAACCGGAAGAGAAGGAAGATGATACTTTGGAGGATGCAAGGAAGCGAAACAAGTGGGAGAATGATGATTTCATATGTAGAGGACATATTCTAAACGGTATGTGCGATTCCCTTTTCGACATTTATCAATTTCATGAATCCGCTAAGTTATTATGGGATAGTTTAGAAGATAAATATATGTCGGAAGATGCAAGTTCTAAAAAGTTTTTAGTAAGTAACTTTAATAATTATAAAATGTTGGATAAACGCCCGGTGATGGACCAATTCCATGAATTACAACGGATGTATAATAACATGAAAGTGCATGACATAACCATGGATGAAAATTACATAGTGTCAAGTATCATAGATAAATTACCAAGTTCTTGGAGGGATGTTAGACACACCCTCAAACATAAGAAAGAAGAGATTACTCTTACGGGACTCGCTCAACATCTTCAAGTTGAAGCAAGTCTAAGAGAACTTGAAAGTTCTAAGGGAGATAATCCCAATCTATCAACGGTCAACATGGTTATAGATGATAGAAAGGCCTCCATTAGTGGAGACAAGAGGAAGAAACCACAATATCCCAAGGGAAAAGGCAAGAAAAAGGTTAATGACAATGCTTGTTGGGAATGTGGCAAAACTGGACATCGCAAGAAGAATTGCTTTGTGTTTAAGAACAAACTCAAGAAGATGAAGGGTGGTGCTTCTACAAGCAACAACCCTCGTCCTACTAAAGGTAATCTTGCAAATTTGGATGAAAATTCTGGTTTGAATGTTTCTTCCATGGATTCTAATGTGAATATTGTACAGGATGATGACATGTCGTGGTGGATCGATTCGGGGGCCGCTAGACATGTGTGAAAGAGTAAACATTGGTTCACAACTTTACATAATGTTGTGGATGGAGAATATCTCTACATGGGAGACAACTCATCAATCAAAGTCCAAGGCAAAGGACAAGTGGAACTCTTGTGTACATCGGGAAATACTCTAGTCCTTAGGGATGTATATTATGTTCCCGATATTAGTAGGAATCTTGTCTCCGGTCCTATCTTGAATCGATTAGGATATAAACTAGTATTTGAAGCCGATAGATGTATAATATCTAAGGGTAATTTGTATATAGGTCGTGCTTATTTGTGTTTTAATTTGTTTAAACTATCTTTATCTTGTACATATAAAGACATGATATGTAATGTTAATATGCATGATGATTTACATTATCTTTGGCATCTTAGATTGGCACATGTTAATTTTGGTAAAGTTTCTTTTATGTCTAAGCATGATTTAATACCTTTATGTGAACAAAAATCTGTAAATTGCAAAACATGTATGCTTAATAAGATAACAAGAACACCTTTCAAAAGTGTTGGAAGAAAATCTGAAATTTTAGATCTTGTGCATAGTGATCTTTGTGACTTTCATAGTACTCCATCTTTAGGCAATAAAAGATATGCTGTCACTTTTATTGATGATTATTCAAGGTTTTGTTATGTTTATCTTTTGCATACAAAAGATGAGGCACTTGACTTCTTTAAAGTTTACAAGAATGAAGTGGAACTTCAATTTAATGGTAAACTTAAGAAGTTAAGAACCGACAAGGGAGGAGAATACTACGATCCTCATTATTTCCAATCAATGGGAATTATACATGAAACAACCGCCGGTTATGCACCACAATCAAATGGTGTGGCGGAAAGGAAGAACCGAACTCTTCAAGAAATGGTTAATTCCATGTTTTCATAGTCTAATTTGAGTGATGGATTTTGGGGTGAAGCAATGTTGACCGCATATCACATTCTAAACCGGGTTCCTTCAAGAACCAATAAGGAAACTCCTTATGAATTATGGTACAAAAGAAAACCAAACTTGAGTTATCTTAAGGTTTGGGGATGTCGGGCTATTGTAAAAGTACCCGGACAAAAGAGAAAGAAACTCGGTGAGCAAGGACTTGAATGCATATTTGTAGGCTATGCAAATCAAAGCAAAACCTATAAGTTCTATGTTATAGAACAAAATGACTTTATATCGATTCACTCGATAATAGAGTCAAGAGATGCAATATTTGATGAGAATAGATACTCATCAATTGGTAGACAAAGAAATCTACATATAAGTACCGATAATGACAATGTTGAATTTGAAGATATTCAACAAGAAAATCCACATGAAGACGATGATGTTGATGAAAATCAACAAATCGTCATAGAAGATACTCCAATAGAGGAGGAAGATATTCCTAGAAGGAGTAAGCGACAAAGAAAACCAAAAACATTTGGTCCCGATTTTCATGTATACTTAGTGGGAGGTACTAGAACCGATATTCAATCTAGTGTTCCATATTTACTAAATGTGGAAGGAGACCCATTGACATATAGCGATGCTATGGCTTCGCAAGACAACTCGTTTTGGAAAGAAGCGATTAATGATGAAATGGATTCCATCGTGGGAAATAATACGTGGGTATTAGTTGATCTACCACCATCTTGCAAACCGATTGGTTGCAAGTGGATCTTTCGTAAGAAGATGAAAATTGATGATACTATCGATAAGTTTAAGGCCCGTTTAGTGGCACAAGCCTTTAGACAAAAGCCTGGTATCGATCATTTCAATACATATGCACCTGTTGCAAGAACAACCACCATTCGGTAGTTGGTAGCGTTAGCTTCAATTCATAATCTAGTGATTCATCAAATGGATGTGAAAACAACATTTTTATACGGTGAACTAGATGGAGAGGTTTACATGAAACAACCCGAAGGGTTCGTTTTGAAAGGACAAGAGAAAAAGGTGTGTAAACTTGTCAAGTCCTTATATGGACTAAAACAAGCACCAAAACAATGGCATCAAAAGTTTGATGAGACGATATTGTCCTTTGGATTCAAGTTGAATCAAGCCGACAAATGCGTTTATAGCAAGATTGATGGGCAAGGCAACGGAGTCATTATTTGTCTCTACGTTGATGATATGCTCATCTTTGGTACTGATTTAGTACGGGTTCAAGAGACAAAAGACTTTTTGTCAAGTTCATTCCAAATGAAAGATATGGGGGAAGCCGACGTGATCTTAGGAATAAAGATCATAAGAGACGACAATGGAATTAAATTAAGTCAATCTCATTACATTGAGAAAGTACTTAAGAAATTCAATATGTTTGAGGAGACTCCAATGTCGACCCCTATGGATCAACATGTCAAATTTTATAGACATGATAAGGAACCAGTTGCACAATTAGCATATTCTAAGATTATTGGATCGCTAATGTATGCGATAACTTGTACGAGACCGGATATTGCTTTTGCGGTGGCAAAACTGAGTAGGTTTACTAGTAATCTAGGTCCGCATCATTGGAAAGCGATTAAGAGAGTATTAAGATACTTGAAAGGTACCATGGAATGTGGTATCGTTTACAGTGGAGAACCTCCGGTTTTGGAAGGTTATTCTGATGCAAGTTGGATCACAAATGAAGAGGATAACTCTTCGACAAGTGGTTGGGTGTTTGTTTATGGGGTAGGAGTCATATCTTGGTCTTCCAAGAAACAAACGTGCATTGCTGATTCCATTATGGCTTCCGAGTTTATAGCGATAGCATATGCAGGGAAGGAAGCAGAATGGTTAAGGGATCTCATGTTTGAGATACCAATTCTACCAATGCCTATAGCACCGGTGGCAATTCATACAGATTGTAGAACGGCATTGGCAAAAGCTTATAGTCAAGTGTATAACGGTAAATCCCGTCATATTGCTCTTAGGCACAACCTAGTGCAAGGGTATATCGTTAATGGGGTCAACTCTTGATTATGTGAACACTAAGTTCAATTTGGTTGATTTTTTCACTAAAGCCATGAGTAGGGATTCAATTGAACAAGCGTCAATTGCAATTGGATTACGTTAACTAAAATTCAATAAGAAAGCCCAATTCACGCACGATTAACGTTGTGTCTGAATTCAATGTGGTGAAATTCTTTTTAGATTTTGTAAGCAACAAGTTTTAGTGACCCAACGTTGCTTTGGACCGTGAATAAGCGAGGTAGTCGTCATTTAAAGTTCTCAAGGCCCGGAGTTGAAGAGCTCTTGGTGTATATCCAATCGCGGGGATATTTTATACGTAGTGAGAACCTACCTATATAAGTTTGAAGTTTGGCCGCTTCAAGTAGTCAAGATTAACGTATAGACTATGATAAACTTATGAATAGATATGGACACGGCCATTATAATGTGTCAAGAAATGACAATGTGTTATTTGTTCTATGTGTACTTCGTCTTCGAATGATCAAAAGTGTTATATGATTCAAATCCGCAGGGATATCATTATTTCACGATTGTTTGTTAAGTATGTTGTACTATGTGTTAATTCAATCCGCAGGGACATTAGCATTGATGCATGGAACGTGATTTTGAGATCAGTATTAGAGAAAGAGAAAGAAATGTCCTAAAAGCTCTAGATGGGGGAGGATTGTTGAGATTTAGAGCATGTAGGACAGAGCATGTAGGACATTATCCAAGGCTTAGGACTATATACAAACACATAGACTAAGCAAGAACGTAACAACGGAACGAAAAATAAGAGCAAAGCCAAGTGGTTGTTCGAGCATAGGTGTGCTCGTTCGAGCAAGGGTGTGCTCGTTCGAGCACTTTGTGGCTCGTTCGAGCACTGGCTCGTGGGTTGGTCAGAATGCTTCTGAACCTTCTGTTTGATGTTTTTGGGGTTTGCTCGTTCGAGCACTTTGGGTGCTCGTTCGAGCACTATCGAATTTTCGAGGCAGAAACTTTCTGGAAGCTGTTTTATGAACTGCTCGTTCGAGCACTTGTAGTGCTCGTTCGAGCACTTTAGAACAGTGTGTTTGTTCATGAAATGAAGGTACGTTTCATGGAACAAAATGTTGTTATGGACGGATGTTTTACATCATTAATGTCTGGTAACCACCAGATATTGTTTGGATGGATCCATGTGACACTTCAACTCTATAAATAAGAGTGAGTGCATGGATACCAAATCACTTCTTGAATCAAATTTCTGTCATCTTTCTCTCATTTCTCTTGATTCATAAAGGAGAGTAATTAACTTCTTTATAGATTTCTGATTTCATTCTCTACAAAAACATATTGTTGTTTAGTTCATTCTCTTTGTGAATTTCTGGACTCATATCTCAAGTACCTTTGTGGGGGAAATATCATAAAAGAAAAGTATCGTTGTCGCCTTTAATCTAGATCCAGATTTCCGTGTGACGTTTATCGTTGCAAACTTATCTTCTCTACGGTGTTCCTTTTGGTTCGTGGTTCATACAAGGAAGAAGTTCGTTGCCATACACAAAGGAGATTCTACATAGATCATTTGTATAGTAGTTTTTCATTTTCGCATTATTACTTTGTAACAGATTTATGCCTTTTTGCTTAGCTTTTGATTTTTTTATTTGTTAATTGGTCAAATAGTCAAAAAAAATTATCACAAAAACTTGGGTGAGACCGCCTCACTTGTGAGACGCATCTTATTGGGCTAGCCCAATTGTACAATTTTCTTTTACCAATTTCACAAATTAAAATGTCAATTTTGAGAGTTAAAAGACCAATTCAAAGACTTAAAAGACCAATTTTAAGAATTTTGAAATTGACATTTTAAGTGATGTAATTTGATAATTTTAAGACTTAAAAGGTCAATTTTATTACTTTAAAAACCAATTTTAAGACCTAAAAAACCAAATCCAGAAAATTAAATTCTCATATCAACTTTAAGTTAAGATTTCTCAAACATTAAAGTTGATATTTAAAACTTTAAAATTGACCTGTTAAGTCTTAAAATTAAATTTTAAAGTTTTGAAATTGTTCTTTTACCAAACATATTCATAAAATGCCAATAAAATATCCAACATTTTCAACTAGTCAATAAAGCCAACTAAAAAACCTGGCTTTTTCACATCCCAAAAAATATCCAACATTTTTAGCTAGACATTAAAGCTGGCTTTTTCAAAGCCCAAAAAATATCCAATATTTTCAACTAGTCAAATAAACCAACAACCAATTGTTCTAACACCCCATAATAAACAATGTAAGAGCTGGCTTACCATAAGAATATCTCCAAGAGTTGTCTTATTCACTTGAGAAGTGATTTGTTCATTCCTTAAAGCAGCGGATTGGGCCTCCGCTCCAAGGCCGCCAGGAGGAGTCTTATTGGTTTTTGTGGCTAGCATTTCTGCAGCCAGAATAGCTGCGGCATCAGTTCTTGTAATGGGCTTGTCCCCTGCTGATAATGCACTTGCCTCTAGGGCTTCTCCTATTGTCACTGCATCACGGTCAATGGCTGCTGGCAATCCCACTATTTTATCTTGGGTTGCTTTTGGGTTCGGGTCAACATACCTTGCAACAACCTGTTTTTATAATGCATCAATGAGAACTTTAAACTTTAACCACATACATCATCATCATCGTACCACCCAATGGACTGGATAAGGATCGGGTCGGGCGTACGTAAATATGGGCCGGATTGGACAAGGACCCTTTAAACAATAATATGGGCTTTAAATGGGTCGGGCTTTAAAAGCCTGATCGACCCACTTTTATTACTAAAAATTATTTTTATCCTCCATTTATAATAATTAAATTATCATTTATAATAATTAAATTGAAAAAATATTAATAATCTCCATTAATATTGTTATTTATAATATTTATTTTTTTCAATTTTAATATTACAATTATACTTTACAAATGCTCGTTTACTATCCTTGTTGAGCCCTTTATACAGTAGAGGGCGTTTAGGCCTGACCCTTATAAAACCCTTTTAAAAATGGGCCGGATAAAGGCTTAAAATGGGGCCCGACCCATTGAACACCCCTACACCCAATGTATACCGCTTATAAAAAAACTATTATCAAGATTTTGAGTGAAAAGAAAGGCGACAACTCATACTCAAGACAAAAGTGTTGCCAAAAAGGCCCTCAACTCGAGTTGAAGATGCCTAGAGATGTATGCGTCAAAAGTGCCCATGTGCCCATGTGTCAAAAATCTTACTAAATATAGAAGTGAGACAATTGAGTCGGTGAACTAACCTAAAAAATGAGACATTTGCTTTGAATTTAAATGTTTATATTTCTTTCAATTCATATACTCTATTCAATCAGGGCGAATCTAGTATAAGAGATGTTGATAATTGAATATAAATTTTAATTGAATGATTCGGGTCCAATGCTAAATCCTACATACAACGAATTAACAAATGGACGCCCATAATTGAAAATTAAAAACCAGAATAAACCTGGTCACCAATAGACTCGGTAATAATCCTCTGACCATCAATCATTGTCTGGGTCACACTCATACCCTGATGTCTCCCAACATCAGTAGCAAAACCACGATCAACAACACCAGCTTCAACGTTTTTAGTGGCTGCCGACTGCATGACTGAAGCCGGGCCACCTTTCTGAGTCTGGCCAATGATCAAGTTCTCGGCAGATTGCATGGCAGCAGCATCTAATGGGGCAATTGGCTTATTACAAATATCTTCAGACACCAAGAAAACGTCCCCATACTTAATAGGATGCTGCTGCTGCTGTTGCTGATCTTGTTCTGTTACGCCATGCCGCGGCTGTTGTTGAGCCATAATCGTTACTTAATTTTATATAGATTTTGGGTTTACTAGTGTGAATTAAGTAAGGGAAAGCTAAATTGCAAATGCAAATAGTGTAGGCTTAATGAAATAGGAATAATTATAGGTGCAGCTGCCAGCTTGTAATAATGAGATAGCTATCAGAATGACACATCTTTGACACACGTACGCCTCAATTCTTTGATCTTCACTCTGAACTGGCGGTTCTCACTTCTCATCCTTATCTTGCTCTATATTGTTGGAATATGTGCGAGTACTTAGACGAAGCACCCACGTATATACCACCCCTTTTCCTTGAGTTGCTATGATATAATCAGAATAGCTAGTATACAATTACTAGAAATGGATCCTATGAGGTTATGCATATAAATAATTATCGATTAGATAAAACAATTCAATTGAATAAGATGCTCTTTGAACTATTTGGCGTAGGAGTTATTAGTATGATTTGATAGCGTGTTTTAAATTGGAATTAAAACACTAACTAATACAATTGATTATTACATAAAAATAACATGTAACCCTCAAAAGAGTATATAACATTATTTTTTATAAGCTTGTGTGCTACTTCTCTTTTCCCCACCTTAAAAGTAATAAGAGTATTAGTTTTTCATATTCAGTCGTACTAGTATACGTGGTGAACCAATTGGCACTTATGGACCAATACAAAAGGAACTAACTTTGATCATCTACTACTATCATACATACCCTATAGCTTTTGAAAATCACGCGACAAGGATATAATTCTTACATATATCATATACGTATTAATATATGCACGAAATTATATTTTAAATGTAAATAAATATGTTTCTTGCAAAGTTAAAATTAACTCAATCTCTTATATATTTGATACGTACGTTAATGGGAGTAATTTAAAATTGTAATATCTTTTGTTTGATAAGTACAAATGAAATTAGAATAAAACATAAATTTACCAATTTAACTTTTGTAAAAATAGTTTGAAAATTATATTCTCTTGTTTATTATGTGAAATTACCCATTAACAAGGGTATAAATATTTTTTAATGTTTGTAATCCAATTCCTAACCATCTAATACCAACCCCTTCATAAAAATTAACCAAATTTTAATCTCATTTCCAACCTTATTTTTAATCTCTTTTACTTAAACTAAACATGAAATATCTACATACTAATTCACATCCTTTATTTCCTCCTACCAAATATGCCCTATGTGTTATGATATTGTTACTTCTTTGGATCACCAATACTTGATTAATAACAAAATGTCTTTGTGGTGATTAGGGTGACTTAAAGTCCTTAATCATGGGTTTAATTAGTTGGTTTTATAACAAGGGCAAAATGATAATTCTGACGTAAGTTAAAAGAAACTAAAAGAACAAATGCAATATTTGGTCAGAAGAAAAAGCCTAGTCCGCTGTACCCCTGCCCTTTGGGCAGCCGACTCGGCTTTGTATGCTGACTCTCATTTTGTTCTGTTTTTCCCGATTTCTTGTATTGCCTTAGGATGTATTGTAAGCGTTAGACCCTATAAACTATAAATAGGGCCTAACACAAAGAGATCTAAGTATTGCTTTCATTTCCTATATCTTTCTCTGCAAAGATTAAATCACTCTCCATATTTTCTGTCTTCTTCAATTGTAATCATCTCCCTTGTACATTGCTCCATTGGAGAATCTTGAAGATATCAATAAAAACATCTAGGCTAGATAGTGGATGTAGCCCAATCTTGGGGCGAACGACTTTAAAATCTTGGTGTGCTTTTTGTTTGTGTTCTTAGTATTCTCATTGTTGTTGCATTGTTATTTTCGGTTCTGGTTTTGGTAGATTGTGTGAGACGTGTTCTTGAGATCATACCTTTAATCTTTGGGTTATTAGGGGCATTTAGTTCGGTCTTCTATCATTTTCAAGAGATCTTAGGTCAGAGCCAAATTCCTCCGAAAGCTCTTAGAACGGGTCTACAAAAGTGTCCAATGAAAAATTCAAAGATATATTTATTGCCCAACAATGAGAATACACTTAAAAGGTAGTAATTTTACAATTTTATAATTTTTGATTTTTAAATTCTTTATTTATAATTCATAATTATAATTTAAAATAAATTACTAATTTTCAAACCTCCGATATTGCTATAAAGCTTTTTCCCTCATCCAGTAGTTAAATAAATCAAATGAAAAACTTGGGACCAAAAACTTAGATGACATATTATACTTTCATAACTATAATGAAAAGTAGAACTCTAAACAGATGGTAAGAAATTGAATTAAAGATAATACATAACAAAATGCCTTCATTTATCAGCTTCGTTAATCCTGGCTGCAGCCTCAATGGCCTCAGCTACTCCCCCAGGTGTGGTAGACTGGCGGCGATTGCTCGCTTCTAGCCCCATCACACTAGGCCCTTCTAACTCGGCTGCTTTTACTCGTTCCGCATCCCGCTTAGTTGCTGGCTTGTCGTCTGTAAGCATATTTGTTGCTTCCTATACATGAAATTTATATTAATTCCAATGGAATTGCCTATTGTGCATTGATGATGTACTAAAAGGTTGTTTCAATGTACACAAAACCTGTAGAATTTCAGAGATCTTGGTCTTGTCCTCATCA
Organism: Amaranthus cruentus; assembly: GCA_019425755.1. NCBI lineage: Eukaryota > Viridiplantae > Streptophyta > Magnoliopsida > Caryophyllales > Amaranthaceae > Amaranthus > Amaranthus cruentus. The sequence goes on along the minus strand of CM033461.1, from coordinate 1,556,518 downwards.
TACATCAAATGGGCATTGGCAGTGGCAGCAGCCTGAGCTTCAGCACCTAGGCCAGCACCGAGACTAGTTTTGGATCCAGTGGCAATCATCTCAGCAATCTGTATAGCAGCAGCATCAGACAGATCAACAGGTTTATCCCCTATAGCCTCAGCAGCGGCTTCCAGTGCTTCTCCTATTGTCACCCCAGCTGTTGTACCTTCACGCATACCTTCCACCGATATAGCCGATTCCATTCGTTCGTGTGATGCTTGTGATTCATGCCATGGGTTGCTCTCTACCTTTTGCTTCAAAGCCAAACATTTCTAAACATCAACTCTTAGCATCGATCATAGGGGCTTACAAGAAGTCAAGAACCAATAAATCATTTTTTAAAGTACAGCTACTCTTGGACTGTTTCCCGAAGAGATGACCTCAAAACAAAAAATTCACATTTTTTTTTTTCTTTTTCCGCTTGTCTTGTATGAACCGTCTCATACATGAGACATATTACCATTTTTTTAATTAATTATTTTAAGATGTAAGCAATGGTTAAGGTTAGGTTATGAGTAATCATTCTATAACTATAAAAAAATATTGATCACTTTAACGTTATAAATGATCACTTTACACTTTAAGATTGACAGAACGTGGAAAATTTGAAATAGATAAGATTATTTATAAAAAAAAAAATATATAATAAGATCATAATCAAACTTATTCCAAATATAAGCGTTTGATATTTGGGGCTGTTCGCACTTAGTAGGTGCGAACAGTAATAAAGTGGTAAAAAAAATAAAGCGTATGTTCGCATTTAGTAACTGCGAAGTGGTCAAACAGCGGGCCTTTACAAAGGATGAGTCAACAAAAATCAGCCAAGTAACGGCCGATTGAGTTGACTTTTGTTGACTTTTGACTTTTGACCTAAAAAAGGTTGTTCGCTGAACAGCCTATTTTAGTTTGTTTTTCGGTCTGTTCGCACTTACAGCCCGAACCTAAGGTTTGCGGATCACACGCTTAGTTTTGGAATAAGTTTGATTATGATCTTATGATTATGATCTTATTGTATGCTTTTTTTTATAAATAATTTTATTTATTTCAAATTTTCACAGAATGTGTGTATTGGGCCAACCTAAATGAGATGGTCTCAATGTGAGACCGTTTTTAAGGCCATATATAGGCAATTTCCCACAACAATTTGTGTTTCACGTTTTGATCAACCAAGAAGCCATGAGCAACAAAACCAAGCAATAAGCAACTTGCAATCAAGACTGATACTAACATATAAAGGAGTAAATCATAATGCAAAGATGCGATAACGGTCCCAATTCCAATCGTGGTGATGCAGTAAGGGAAGTGATATAAGTTTGTTTTTTACACCTTTACAACGCGGAAAATATCAGTTCATTTATAATGCAGCCGATCCAATGCAATGCAATCCGAAAGATGAAAGAAGGAAAATACCGGTGCATTTTGAGAAGTGGAAGTATGATGTGGAGGAAGAAGACCAGCTTCAACATTCTTAGCAGCAGCTTGAAGCATAATAGAAGCAGGTCCACCTTTAATAGTCTTCCCAAATGCACTATTTTCAGCAGACTGCATTGCTGCAGCATCCCTAGGCGAAATGGGCTGATCCGCCATTTCGCCTGACATTTCAAACACATCTCCATACTTAATGGCTCCCCCTTCTTCTCTCCGCCATGGATGACGATTTTCTTGATGCGCCGCCATTGTTTTACAACCTTAATTTCCTAGCTTAGCTTTCTTTTGTGCAAGTTTTGGATTGTTTTGCTAAACAATAATATAGATGCATGGTGTTTGTTTGACAGGTGGGGTTTTATTTGGTGTGATTAGTGTCGTTTTAGAGGATATGCTGACTGCAACTTTTTATACACGTGGATGAACATAGATGATGGAGTCCTGAGATTGATTTTTTTGGTTCAATTTATAATTCACAATTCACATATTAGAACAGGAAAAGACTTATGCTATGTTTGGGAACGAAGATTTCATTTGAAAATACAAATTTGACTCAAGATTAGTATTTGGCAAATATTAGAATTTCAAATTTGGATTTGAGTCAAATTCACAATTATTATCAAAATGGTTTAAAGATAAGGATTTGAAAATGATCTCTCAAACCTTGTTATTCTCAAATTCTACATTCATAATTTCATAATTAAAATCATTAATTTAAAAAGAAATGCTAATTTTCAAACACAATCTTAATTTTTCTTTAAGAAGGTGACTACGAGAAATAAAATCTTATTATAAGTGTGGAATAGAACATCTGTAATTATACTATTAGATAATTTTCCTAATACATTATATTTAACATGTCCCATTTATTTAAGATTTTCATTTTTATTTTTGACAATAGGTTACTGGTTTCTACCTTTTTAGTTTCATTTATATATTTTACCACTTTTAATATTCATTCACGCAATTTACACCCCTTTATTTCTTATCAAATATCCACATTTTTCTTACTCCCTCCTATTCAATCTATTAGTCCCATTTGCTTTTTTCACATTTGCCGAGAAAACATTTTAATCCTTAATATCTCTAATTATGCTTGATTAAAAATTATGAAAATTTGATATTAATAATATTTGCATTGAGACGAATCAAATAAGATCCCACTTGATTATGTTTTAACTTTGATTGATAAGTAAATAGTCTCCCAAAAGTAAACGGGACTAATTAGAAGAATAGGAGGTAGTACAAACTTCACCACATTTCTTTTTGCTATTATTTCAAAGGAACAGAGTAGAACTTAAAAGATCCGTCAAAGTGAATCCATGCCATAGAAAACTATGTACAGTAACGAATTGTGTGTTATTATGTCGGCCGCGTTGCGCACTACAATACAAATTTCTTTTATTTTTCTCTAAATATATAATTGAGATGAAAAGTAAGTTAAATGCATAAATGAGAATTAAAAAAACAGTGTTGGTCATGACTAAACATACAAATAAGACAAATTCAATATAACGGACTAAAATAATAGAACTATTTAAACAGACTAAAAAGAAAAATAAAGCTAATTCCTGAAAATACATACAATATTATTATTTCTTGTACTGTAAATTAAGAGGCAATTTATGAAACATTAAGAAAAGTACATAATACAAGTTATTCGTGTGAAATGGCAATTGCCATAGGGACAAACCTCGAACCTTATCTTTAATTTTGGAAGATTCTCAACCATCCCAATTCCCAGCTAGAATCAATCATTCCAAGATACACTGTTAAAATAAATTGACTCTACAAATTTCAGCCAAAATCCAAAAGGACATCTCATTTCATCTTGACTCATGACCATTCCCAAAAGTCTCTCCAATGTCTTAGTCAAATATTTTTCACTTTTTTTTTGGTAATACAACTGTTTTTTTTACTGCTTAATAGGAGAAATAAATGGCGGAGTCAAGTAAGCTATATATGGGCAGAACAGGAAACGAATAAAAAAGTAGTACAAAATTGATGACACATTTAAAAGTGATAAATGTTGCAAAATGAAAAGGCCAAAAATAATATATAAACCCCCACGATCGGAAGCTCATTCAGTTAAATCGTAAATCAACTAATTCTAATTTCTACCTACGAGTCAAATTATTATCGTCATATTGTATGGGATCAATTTTTACCAAAGTGTAACATCAAGTTCAAGGGCAAATCTCGATTACCGAGTTAGTTGTCATTTTTCCGTGTTATATGCTACACAAACACAATACAACATAAAGAAGGTTTGTGATCATATGACTCGAGCCATTGCTAAATCGGAGCCTAGATCCCTCTAACAAGCTCTGTTGACTCTCAGCTGCATCAATAATTATTGCTGGCAATTAAGGACAGTTGCTGATGATCATTGTTCAGCCAACAAAAGAAGGGAGTTGATGCAATGTCAGAGAAGCATAAAATCAGAGATGATAAAGATTCACTGCATCATCTAGTGATTAAAGGTTATATTCTAAGTTCTTACGGACCCATATAAAACAGCATCTGATTCCCCCACGCTCTGTTTATGTCCATATCTCACCCAGGGGCCAGGACACATTTATATAAGAGTTTGTTTCATTAGCCCTACACATGGACCCAAAAAAACTATATTCAAGAAAAAGACCACGCAAATACACCTTTGCTGTACACCACAAAGCTATGTGATAAGTAGACCTAGAAAATATTTACTCATCCACATCTACTGGAAATTTGGGTTTAAAACGACCTTGTTTACAAGAGCCGCAAACAGACCTAGCATTGTTCTTATGATCAGATAGCATGGCTTGCCCATAGGTTCGGAAAAGTCACAAACAACACAGAATTCGAATCATTTTCAAAAACTAAAAATAGGTTGACCAAAAAAGACTTTTGACCTAAAACCAGCCTGATTGACGAATTAGACACAGCTAGAGTCAACCAAGGTTCGCTAGGAAACTCACAGTATATTAGTGATAATGAACAAAAATAAATAAATAAATAATAAAGATAAATAAATAAAAACTCCCCCTGTTGACTGTTGTTACAGAAGGCATGGAACACATTATCAAGTCAAAGATAGAAAAGTAAACAATATCATCACTCTTGACTAGTTTAAGATAAGCATGAAGTATGCAAATAGGTATTAGCTAACCTAACTGTCCATAAAAATAGACGGCATTCTACATTTACAAGTAAACAAACCGATTACGAATCTCAACAATTAAGCATATATTCAAGTCTAATAGCGATATACACCGGAGATATTTTAGCAGAAGTTATGGAAATAATGTAAATGAAAAATGTGACGACACTGAGTTGGGCGGGTTTCAGGTCGGACCATTTTGGGGTTGGGTCATAAAAATATGACTGATTCTAAACAATAATAACAAATGATAAGAGAGCACAAGAAAACAAGCATAAAACCAAACAGTAAGATGCAGCCAAAGAATGCAGCTTCTGAGAAACTTTACCTGAAATTCTCCACATCACAATGACTCCAAAGATGGATCGGAACGCCAATTTACAAAAAAAAAAAAGTAACGCAAAAATTATTATGCACAAATGGTGTCCTTTCCAGAGAAGAACATGTAAAATAGAGTTAAGCTTGATGGTGATAGATTGACAATAATGGGTGGTGAACTCATTGTTCATAAATAAAAGGTTTGGCTACCAAGGACCACCTCCACTATATTTCAATTATCACCGAGTCACATAGCGTAAAAGGCAGTCGATCAATAAGGCACATGCCGCGGGACCATTCAAGATCTGGTAACAGTCAAGTAGTAACAAACGTGAACAAACTCGAAACAAAAGAGAAAAAAATGTCTTAAAAGTTAGTATTTTCAAAGCATAACAGAGTTCCCCACAATTATGATATGAAGTAAAATGGTCATAAAGTATGAAATAAAGAGTCATAAAAGAAAAGGAAAACTTTCCTTATGGGACCTAAAGCACATGAGGGTTCCAAATCAAGGCATTAAGATTGAGAAAATGTAAAAATTAACTTTACAAAAGCGAGAAATTTACAAAAGAAAACTAAATTACAAGCAAACGTTTCGCACTAACATGTTTACATTAAGAAAACTATCCATTTATCGACTAGTCAGAAAACATTAGTTCGAGCACAATAATACCATTTCAGACCCAACTATCAAGTAGTTGAGCTCATATATTAACACCACTTTTGTGTTTCTTATTCCGTAACGTCTAGAACAGAGGGCAGACAATACCCATAAAATAAAATTTGAAACTATGGAGACACCCATCAATCATTCGGTAATTTTCTTCTTGTGCATCTTCAAAAACTTGGTAAATCAGTCTTACAGAAACACAGAAACAGAGGAAAAGAACAAATTTCATGACCACACAAGGATAACACTTCTATGTTACAGCTTACAAGCAAGAAAAAGAGAACAAATTCTTTAAAGGGAATCTTCCATCTTACCATATGGGAAAATCATAACAAAATCGTACACTGTTTTTTGAGCATAAACAGCAACACGTACAAGCAGAAGACATTAGACATAGATAACGAAACAAAGATGAAATTCCAACAAGGAATAGCATCTAATCGAAAAGCCGACCCTATCTACTAAATATAGGTAAACACTAAACAGCATCTAACCTAAAACTATTCCTATTGGAAATCACCACTCTTCCACATCTCCACAACATTCTAGTGGCTATTGCCTAGTTGTGCTTTAGAGTATCGGATGTCTACAACTTTACACATGTAATAACTAAGAAATTATTTTTTTTTTACTGACCTTTGATTACAAATATCATCTAAGACTTCACATAATTAAGAAGTGCAGATGATTTGAAACGCATAAACCCAAAAATCATCATGTTACGACTAGAATTACGACTTAGCCCGTTATGTTTTAAAAGTTATAAATCCTTCTCTCTAGTAGGGGGAATCAAATGTAACAGGATTATAGGACCAGTGTCCAATGCTGAACTCTAATCTCCCCAAAAAAGTTACATCAAATTGTAAGAGCTAGAACACCTTAGTATTAATATCACTGTTTGTGGGCTCTAAAGAAAGACCAAATAACAGTAACAAACTACTAGTAATACCATTTTATTAATTCACCTTAAGCTGTCAACAACATAACATCCTTGTAAATCAGTGATATTGACTACCTATGTTTCATTACCATTGGAATGATATGCAACTTTTGATAAAAGTTTATTAGCAGCATTTAGTACCACTAACCAAAGGCTTCGTTACATCAAATGATGTAAATTATCACAAATCATAAGCAAAATACAAATTGAATCCATCATTGCACTAAAAAGCTAGACTTCAAAATATACATTTCAAAAGGGAATAACACAATTTATTAAGTATTAATCAATCAATTAGCCAGAATTCTCCATATCGATTTATTTTGTTTCTTAAAGTAGACCACATATCCCAAAAAATCACAAATTACCAATGGGGAATTGAGACCCGGATCATTTGAAAATTGAATTGTGTAAAATATAAGGTTCGGCTTCGGCCCCTCCTACACTAATATTGGATTCGCCATTGATTGCCAACATTAATTAACTAAATTAAAATCATAAAAAGTTCCAAACTTTTTATCACATTACATAAAATTCAACAAAAAGAACATCAAAAGAGGAAGAAAAAACTAACCAAAACAAGAAGATTAAAAAGAGCTTGATTCTTTTTCAAGCTTATTTTTTTGTTCACTGTACAAGAACAAGATTACTCTCACCCCAAACAAGTTCTCTCTCTTCAACATCATCTTTCGGAACAACAACTACCAAATCACCACCGTCATACGTGGCAGTTGCCAGCTCTGGACGAGTACACTCTGGCAACCTAAACCGCCATAAATCAATCTCAAGCCCAGTCATCGCCACCACGTCAGCATCAACGGAATTACTCCTTCTAACCACTAATTTCGTGACACCTGGATAAATCTCCACCGCGTCGGCGACCACATCGGATCCCATATCCGTATCAAAAACCGTAAATTTCAAGAAATCAACGGTTTCTTGAATATCTACATCAGCGTCGGAACAAAAGGGTAGTTCTAGAACCTTCGGGAAGATGTGAGGGAGTCGTCGAAGCTTCTTTTGACCTCTACATGAAGGTGATGTTGTTACCGAAACTGTTATGTTTCGCTTCTTTGGAGCTGGATGAACCTTCATTTAAGAAAATTTCAAACCCTAAATTTTGGAGGGTTTGATTTGATGGGATTTGATGAAATTAGGGTTTGATAGATATGTGATGACCAGATAAAAAAGGAATTGAATGAGTCTTTAAAAGTAATTAGAGATTTGGGGATTATGTTGGGCGTTTGTTTTATATCAGAGTCGTCTTCTTTGTTTTTGCAGATAAGAAAATTTGGAGAAGAGGAGGTAGTGGGTAATATATTAATTTATTGGAATAAATTTCATTTTTATTTTATTTTATTAATGTAGTGGCCAATTTTATTAGTTAGACTAGTATAAACTTGCACGGAGTTTGTAAAATGCATTTTTTTTACGTAAATTTTAAATAATTATAAAATTATATATTATCATTATAAATTTATAGTATTAAAAATAAAATTTAATAATATATTCAAAGTGTTTATAAAAATACAATGGCTCAATAAAAGATTAAATAAAAGAGTAATCAAAAATAATCAAAAAAAACTTCCCTATTATCATTATGAAATTATAATAATTTATAGTACTAGTAAGATTAAAGAAACAATCTAATTATTTTGATTGTAATAATGTACACTATAACTATTTTTATAAATTTCCTAGCAATCCCGTTGTATATTTGTACTAGTTTAAAAACTCGTGCATGCACGATATTACTAGTGTAAAAGTATAGATAAACATAAATTTTAAATATAGATGCAATTATATATTATTAACATAATTTTATAATATTTCTTATAAAATTGATAAGAATTATAGAATATGTAGTGTTTTAAATGAAATAATCTCTAATTTGTTAAAGTAAATCTGAGTAATTTTCCAACAACGTTATCATAAGAATTCTTTGTCATTATCAAAATAATTTTTATTATCATGTATCTTTTATTTCTTGATGAAATATTTTAGATATTAAAATTTTAGTGAGGAAACTTTATTAATTAGCAAATTTTCAACATAAAAAAATAAATATATATTCTAAGAAGCTTTAATTGGGAATCTTATGTAGCTTTTAAGAATATAATATTTTAAGAAAATTTAAATTAAAAAATATCTACTTATGATATATTACTCATATATTAAGGAATAAGTAGATGTTAACTTATTGCTTCAAAAAAAAAAAAGTAGATGTTAACTTAGGTAAGAATTATTTCATATGACAATTCACTGTGAGATGCCATCTGGAATTTTACATTCTTTTTATTAGAATGTATGATTAAAGGAAAACTTTTAGATTTTATTTTTCCAGGACTGCATAACATTTTCAAAAGAATAAGATATTGTTATTGCAATAATTTTATTAATTTCAAATTGTAAATAATTTTACTGTATGTAGATTCTATGCATGCTACCATTTATATTTAGATGACAAATAATTTTACTGCATTTGGTAAATAGTTGTTAGACTGTTATTTGTCATTTAGCAGCAAAATTATAATATAGTATGATTCTAGTGAACCAATTACCAATTATTCCAATCAAAAAATTAGCAATTTTTTGATTGGAATAATTGGTAATTGTTCGTGAATTTGTTATTGATCGTCACATTTATGCTACCACTTATAGTAATTTTTTTCTCACAAAGGGTATTGTAAAGATTGTAATCCTTGTGTATTATAAAAAGAGTTACTCTTTTAATTTTGTAAGAGATCATTGCTCGTAAAATGACCTTAAATAAAGAATTTATATTTTTATAGTAGTAAATATTTATTAGATGTATTATCCAATTTTTAAATAAAACGTGTATCTCGATAAGATAGTCTCATATAATAATATAATGTTGTCAGAAAAAAGAATTAATTCTTGAATTTTTATGTGGAGGCGTTTTTCTTAAGGAAGATGTTATAATAAAATCATCACAAATTGTTGTGAGAGACGGTCTCTCCAAGAGATGCATTAGAAATATGGGCTAAATAGCCCAATTTACACAAATTTAAGAGAAAATAAGAATGTAGGCTTCTTGTTTGGTCTCTCACAAAATAGCTGTAAAATCATACCTTTAACAAAATAAAACAAAACAAAAGAAGAGCATGTTAGAGTATATAACATATCTTTATGTTCAATCATTAGCTTAAGTTGTTGGTTGAATTGTTCACTTGATATGGTATTAGAAGTCAGTGTCACAAGAGGTCGTGAGTTCGAATCTCAGCCACCACTTAATAAAAAGTGGAATATATAGCATTAGGTATAAGGAATACATATGTCGCATCCATATTTCTAACCCAAAAGACTCTAGTTTTAGAATATATAACATATCTCACACCTCAACCAATAGTTTAAGCTTTTAATTAAAAGGGGTGTGAAAATAGGAAGAATAGGAAGGAGTAGCTCTGGTTGATTGATTAAGATCTACGATTCGAAAAACATTGTCAACCTAGGATCCAGGTAACACATTGTATGAAGAAAGCATCACACATTAATTTAGAAAGCATCACACTTTCAAGTATCACTGTTTATATAGAAAGTATCCATAATAATTAAGAAAGCATCACACCCTATCCTTCCTGTTTTCAAAGCTGCGTGCAAGATGAACCATTGATCAAGATCTAATGGATGAAATTCCTTCTATCATCTTATTTTCACACCCTTCTATTTGATCCTAAACAACTCTCTCTCTCTCTCTCTCTCTCTATATATATATATATATATATATATATATATATATATATATATATATATATATATATATATATATATATATATATATATATATATATATATATATATATATATATATATATATATATATATATATATATATATATATATATATATATATATATATATATATATATATATATATATATATCAAAAATGTTAGACAAAAGACTAATTTGATGATGAATTAAATGTTAATTATTGGCTAAAAGCTAATACTTGGACGATCACAAACTGTTTGTGATATAAAAAATACAACATTTTATTCGTAAGTTTTAGAATAAAAATTGAAATTAATTAAAATTCTCAATTTTGAGTTATAATATAGAATAATTTACGAAGTATAGCCTTAAATTTTAGATTTTTCAGATCTACAGTCTCATATAGTTTTTACGTATTATAACCACCAATGTATCAATATCTACAACACTAAAATGTTCGGACAAATTTACTGAATTCCGACAACTTAACCTAAAATTCAACATTTAACGACTAACAAACATTCTTTTGCAAAATATAGGTATTGGAGTGACTTTTCCAAGAGTTGAATGCTATTATGTGGAAAAAAAAATTTAGATTAGCTATTATTCGCCTTCCCCTGTAGTTAATATTTACTGTGTACAAAAATTAAATTACTCCTAATATGTATGGACTATTTGTTCAGCCACTAATGCTCATACTATTAAGTATTAACAAAAGATTATAAGACAGACGTCATAACGTGTAGAACAAAAATCAAATAGGGGTAAATAAAAAAAGGATGACTTATCTTCTGTTAGAGTATATATAACAATATTCTGGGGCATCAACCATTAGCTTAATTTTTTGGTTGAGATAGATCCTTGACATGGTATCAAACCTCAGTATGACAAGAGGTCACGAGTTCGAATCTCAACCACCCCTCATTAAAAGTGGAATATTAAGCACTCGGTATGAGGAGGACATGTGTTGCATCCACACTTCTAGCCTAGGGCCCTTGTGTGAGGGGACGTGTTAGAGTATATAACATATTTTGGGGCTTCAACCATCAGCTTAAGCTTTTAGCTGAGTTGGTTCCTTGACATGATATTAGAAGCCATTTGACAAGAGGTCACAGGTTCGAATCTCAATCACCCTTCATTTTAAGTGGAATATTTAACGTCTTCAAAAACAGGTTGACTCTTAATATTTTATCTCTCAAAATCTTTCCTTTTCGCTCTTCTTCACATTTAAATGTTGAGCTATTTTTGTGAGATTCCGACTCTTAATAAGACAACCTCAAATTAGAAGATTATATTTTCATAATATATTTTAGATGGATTATTTAACATAAGTATGAGGAGTGTTTTTCGGTGAGACCGTCTCATACAAAAGTTTATCTTAGATCTTTGTCAAATATCATGTTAGTAGGAAAAATAATTATAAATGTAAATCAATAACAAAAAAAATTGTGAAACTTTTAATTCATGAATATAAAAATAAAAATTGCGGTGAGCGTGGATCGAACACGCGACCTTGTGTGAGGGGACGTGTTAGAGTATATAACATATTTTGGGGCTTCAACCATCAGCTTAAGCTTTTAGCTGAGTTGGTTCCTTGACATGATATTAGAAGCCATTTGACAAGAGGTCACAGGTTCGAATCTCAATCACCCTTCATTTTAAGTGGAATATTTAACGTCTTCAAAAACAGGTTGACTCTTAATATTTTATCTCTCAAAATCTTTCCTTTTCGCTCTTCTTCACATTTAAATGTTGAGCTATTTTTGTGAGATTCCGACTCTTAATAAGACAACCTCAAATTAGAAGATTATATTTTCATAATATATTTTAGATGGATTATTTAACATAAGTATGAGGAGTGTTTTTCGGTGAGACCGTCTCATACAAAAGTTTATCTTAGATCTTTGTCAAATATCATGTTAGTAGGAAAAATAATTATAAATGTAAATCAATAACAAAAAAAATTGTGAAACTTTTAATTCATGAATATAAAAATAAAAATTGCGGTGAGCGTGGATCGAACACGCGACCTTCAGATCTTCAGTCTGACGCTCTCCCAACTGAGCTATCCCCGCAAGTTTTAACACTTTTTCATTTTAATATTTTATATACTAAATGTAAACTAAATTATCCAATTATGTCCTAATGTCTGCGCGATGTAATTAATATTTTATTTAAAAGCCCTCGTATTAGTGTATTACCAATAATCCAGGCCCAATTTCCTACTGCCAAATTATGCTTCAGCTTGTCTTTACAGAGCTCGTCTCTTTGAAAGACGTTTTTTATACCCAACTCATTAAAATTTAATATCTACTTATATATTAATATTAACACAAAAACTTATGAGACCGTCAATTTGGGTCGGCCCAATTCGTGGTTGTAGCAATATTTTAATTTTTTGGGCATTTATCAATTTAAACCTTAAATCTATCAATTTTAAAGTTGATACTTTTAAGATCAAAATTGAAAAATGCCTGAAAAATGAAAAAATGCTCAGGTTGTTACACGCGCGAATCGGACCGACCCAAATTGAAGTTCTCATTATAAGGTCATCTGGTCCAAGACCAGTTGTATTCTTAATGTCAACTTATCATATCCTTAATACGTATTTACAATATCTTAAATGCCTACTTACATCGTTTTTAATACCAACTAATAATATCTAAAAAACATATATTGGCCGGCCAATTAGAAATGGTTTTTTAAAGTGACCGTCTCTCACACGAATGTGTGATTATTTTTTTATAGTTTGGATATTTTTGATGAATTATAAAAATGCCAAATAATGTTTTTGTATAGGGTGGATTTTTTTCATTTACGTGTTTAAATTTGGAAAAAAGTATTTTTTAAGCCAATGATAAAATACCACATTAAAATGGCCAACAAGTTTGAAGGGTGGATAGCCTTTGGATATTTTGGCATAAGCCATATCAAACTACATTCTTTGGTGAAGCTTTAGTGGTGGGGTTAATCTAAAACCAAAATTTTGAGGGCTGTTCAGTCATTTTATTTGAATTTAATTTGATAATCTATCTCTTTGAAAATTATCATTCATGACTCGAATGTTTGCAAAAATTTACTAGAGATATTAATGGGTTGACTCAAACTTAAAAATAAAAGAATAAAATTCAATTAAACTAAAAGTTATCAATTATACATTATATTCATAAATTAAGTTTTTAATTTTGAGGGGTACATTATATTTATAAATTACAACTTTTATGTGAGAAGGATCAATAGAAATAAAAATTTTTAATTTTGATTTAAATGTGATTAATTTTGACGTTAAGGTAATCAATTTATAATTATAAGTTTATAGCCTTAAATAAATCAATCATTATAAATTATCAATTTTAATGTTAGAGTGATCAATTTAGACTTTGAAATGATCAATCAAATGATAAATTATACTTTTTAATTGTTCTTAGAATTATAATTATAAAACGTAAAATTCTTTAAAACTTAAGTTTTACATTATAATCTATAAAGAGATAATTAACCATTTATTTTTCTTTCTCTTAGATTTTGTCTAAATTTAGACACAAATCTTCTATATTTTCATTTTCTCTAGTCTTTGCCTCCAAACATTGAGTAGTGGAGTAACACTTCTAGGAAAATTATTAAACTCCACTGATCTCTCCATTTTTAAACTCCACTGACCTCTCCATTTTCTCCCGTGCTTGTCTCTGGATTATGTGAGTTGTATGAAGAAATAAATTGTGGATCTGATATGAAATCATTCCAGGGTTTGGAGACAGTTTTGAAACGAAACAGGGATTCTGCGGGTAAACGGATAAAAATCTCATATATTATTTTATCCGGTAAAATGGCTCCAGTTTAATTCCTAATTATGTTAAAAAATACGTGATTCCAGTAAAACGTGTTAAAAGAATTGTGTTTAGAAAAAACGGTTACTTACAATTTCTTCCTCACCACTTGAGATAACTCTTTTTTATTACCCTATAATTATCCTTTTTAACTCTATAATTCCTTTCATTTTTTTCAACAATTCTAACCAACTAGTATAAATTAAACGATTTCCTCATTAAATCTTACTTCAGACAGTTATAATAGCTTGAAAAGACTTGAAATCTTAGTACAGTGTTCAAAATACATACACACATTAATTTGGTGCAAAATTAGTATCAGAGCGGAAGTAACGAGAGGGCAAGAGGAGGCGCACAAACACACGATCAAAAACAATCAATTGGAGCGTTTCTGAAATTCTGATTTTTGCAATATTGGTAAGATCTTTCTAATATTTTTTTATTACATTACTAAGCAATCATAGTGTGAGTCTTCCTGATTTTTTTGATTATGTTGGAAGTGAATAATCTTTGTATACAACAAATTTTGAACATTCTGACAGAAACGAAAAATACCACATTGTGCAAATCTGATTTTTTTGTTTTGTTCATGGTTTTCTTTTGTTGATTTTTTTCTTGTGATACATTTGTAGAAAGCATTATTATACACTAGAATTATTTTTTTTCATGATCGATCTTGATAGAAACGGAAGTGCACAATATTTGTAAAATCTGAAATCTGATTTTTTACTCACTCTTAGAAAATTCTTTTTTTTTATTTTATTTTTATAAAACATATAATTAACAAAGCAATTTGTTTTTAAAATGAAAGCAGTTGTAATTAGCTTATTTTCCTTGGTTTTTTACATCTTTTCTCTTGTTGTTAAAACTTATTTAGTTTTTAGTTGAATCAAATTTTTAAGATGAAAAAAATAACCAGGTTGGATTATCACCTGCTAAAAGATTTGAAATATTAATCAACAATTTTATAGAATTTCTTTATACTATATTTGGAAACCATGATTTCATTTGAAAATTTGAAATTGACTCAAATTTATTGTTTGACAACTGAAAAATTTTCAAATTTGAATTTGGATCAAGTTCCACTATTATTTTAAAGTAATTAAAGTTGAGAATCTGAGAATAACGACCCAAACCTTATTATTGTCAAATTCTACATTTATGATTTCATAATTGAAATTCATAATTTGAAATAAAATACTTGTGTCCAAACACTATATTAAGAATATTAGTTCAGGTTAAAAACCCTCCATAAATCTAATTTCTCGCCTCTTCTCATTTCTCAATTTTCGTGAAATTTAATTTCGGTTTTACCTCAAGTTGTTTTTGTTTTACCTCAATTTACCTAGTGAAAACTGTGCGACACTAATATTAATGACTAACGATTGCACTAGCTCAACCTTAAACTCGACCCTCTAAGTGTGCAACCCAATAAGCTTGGTTAGACTTGCTAAGGAAAGACTTACTAAGAGGATACTTGTGTGGAAAAGGCTTTGTATTAATAAAAGAATACTTTACGAGAGAGTTAGATGCTTACAACTGCTTTTATGAATTTGTTGGAACTTGGATGACAAAATGAGCCAAGTGCCTATTTATAGGCAAGCCCCCCTACCTTGGGCAAGTCTAGAATAATCCTACCCTTGAGTTATCTAGAATACTCTACACTACTCTCCTATAGTATGCACAAGTCTAGAAAGACCTATAATGTTCTGGGCATGCCCAGAATACTCTAGTACACACCACACTATTCTATACTATTATAGTATATTCTAATATTTACGTAATAAGGCTAGAACCTTCAAGCACCTTTCAAACCCTTTTTGAGTATGCTAGTATCTTCTAGTATACCATAGTAACTTCTAAATGTTTCTACGATATTCCAAAACCTTCTTAAATGTACTAGATGTTTCTAGCACATACTAGAACCTTCATGAATGTTCTAGATGCGTCTAGAACTCCCTAGAACAGTCTAGAAACCTCTAGACCACTCTAGATTTTCTTGATGCCTTTTATGTCGGAAATGCCTAGAAAAATGTGAGAATGACGACACAAATCGATCCAATTGTGTTTGGAGTCTGTCACTAGGAATCACTATAACTTTTTTTAGCATAGTTACAAATATAATTGTTCTCAATTCAAAGATTGTTATATTAAATTTTTATAATTTTTGGTATAATAAATGCTAAGAGTTGATGCTTAGAAATGTTTACCTTTGAAGCAAAAGGTAGAGAGCAACCAGGGCCGGCCCTAGATATTTGGGGGTCCCGGGTGAAAAAGCATATTGGGGCCTTTTTTCTTTGCAATTTATAACTTATATGAACCTTTTAGTTACAACCATTAATTTTACTTTTTGACATGGGGCCCTGAGTGACGGCCCCTCTTGCCCACCCTTAGAGCCGGCCCTGAGAGCAACCCATGGCATGAATCACAAGCATCACACGAGCGAATGGAATCGGCTATATCGGTGGAAGGTATGCGTGAAGGTACAACAGCTGGGGTGACAATAGGAGAAGCACTGGACGCCGCTGCTGAGGCTATAGGGGATAAACCTGTTGATCTGTCTGATGCTGCTGCTATACAGATTGCTGAGATGATTGCCACTGGATCCAAAACTAGTCTCGGTGCTGGCCTAGGTGCTGAAGCTCAGGCTGCTGCCACTGCCAATGCCCATTTGATGTATGATGAGGACAAGACCAAGATCTCTGAAATTCTACAGGTTTTGTGTACATTGAAACAACCTTTTAGTACATCATCAATGCACAATAGGCAATTCCATTGGAATTAATATAAATTTCATGTATAGGAAGCAACAAATATGCTTACAGACGACAAGCCAGCAACTAAGCGTTGATGCGGAACGAGTAAGAGCAGCCGAGTCAGAAGGGCCTAGTGTGATGGGGCCAGAAGCGAGCAAATTGACTTTTATATTGTCGGTAATCTAAACGTTAAAACATAGTCATATATCATATGTATGATTAGAGATATTAAAGATTGAATTTTTACATTGTTGAGTGTGAAAAAGCAAATAGTGCAACTAATATGGAACGTAGAAAGTAGTAAATATTAAAGATCATTTTGAGAATTCCAAAGTTTGATCTTTTAACAACATGTAGAATTTTGTAATGGTTGTCGGTTTTGTGTGATGTTGAATTCGTAAAAATGTTGGTTTTAATATGTTGAATTGTCTATGTGTTATCCACATGTGAGTTGTCCTATATTGGGAAAAGAGAAAAATATGCATTACTTTATAAACTCAAGGAGTAACTCCTACTATCACCAATTGTATTAAAGCAAGTGACAATATTCATGACTTTGACGTTAACTTTAATCATTTAATCGAACATGTTTTGTCTTGTACTTTGGAGAATAATGATAAAGATGTGTCGAGATGTGTGGGATTAAGGTTTGGGTCGTTTGATGAAGTGTTGCTTGGTCAAAGCAACAATATTTGAGGTCAGAAGCTCTGCTCGACCCCCTGAAGGCCGCTCGACCGGGTCGAGCGAGATGGGTTTGGTCGAACAGATTGGTCAGAAGCAAACATAAGGTTTCTGGAAGATTGGCTCGACCCGAGCAAGGTTGGCTCGACCCATTATTGTTCGAGCGAGGCTGTCAGAAGGTCTCTTTGGATTCCTTTTGTGTTGTTTCTGTTTTGGAGCATTTAGTAGGTAGCTTAATTGCTTGTTTAAATGTGTTGCTTTATTTCTATGTTAATTGTGATGTTTATTAACATAGTTAATAGGGAGTTACTTGTGCTTTATGGTGAGTTATGTAAAACTCTAAGAATCACACCCACCTTCATCTATAAAAGGGAGTGTAATTCTTAGAGTAAGAACCACCACAAACACATATTGTTGAGAGTGCTATTTCTTTGTAAGAAACTTGAGAGTGTTCTTCATTGAATTAGTATTGAGATCTTGAGAGAGTTGTTCTCAAGATAAGGGGGGGTTTATTACATTGCAATTGTTGAATTCAATCTAATAAACTACATTTGAGGGGGAGGTATCAAAGATACCTCATAAACACTTGTGTTCTTATTTTGCATCTATTTTTCATTTGTGTTTCAATTGTTGAACCTCCATTACACCGTTTCTTTCAAATTGGTTTTAGTAGTGAACCTTCTTTGGTATTATGAGTTGACTACTTTTTCTCCTCCTTGTTTGGATTGTCCAAGCCGATTTTCAAAATTCTATCATAATAGTTATCCGAGTATTTGCTTGCTAATTCTCCATTTATAGTACTTTCTCTTATTTATTGATTTAGGGGCGTTTGCCTTTTGCACTAAAACTAAGAGGGGCGGGGAATTACTTAAAAGTGGATGGAAAACTCACTTTTTCTATAAAGAGTTGGTATTATGTGTTGTTGTGTTGTTGACCTTGTTGTAGTATGGGTAAAAAGGTAAAAAAAAATAAAGAAAAGAAAAATGGAACATAATTAATGAATGGACCCAATAAAAAAATGTCCCTAAATCAATGAAAAGGAGCGAGTACAAGATATTTGCATGATAATATCTTAAATTTAAAACAAAATACCGAATTCTAAAATTTAGTAAAAATCACATATAGAAGTGTGAATTTGTACATGCTATTCTAAAAGAGCACATATAGAAGTGTGAATTTGTACATGCTATTTTTATACATAGTGTTAATTAAGTAAATCTCAAAAATTCATGTGTAACTCCCCATAACTGTCATTTGGATTTTTTAGTTTTTTTTAATAGATAGTATGATAATTTTAATAAAACATAAATAATTAGTTTTTAAAATTTTCTTTTAATATTTATTTTACCGCATATAAAAATATTCAAATAACTAAACTTTTGCAAATCATAACAACCAAGAGTGCCACTTAGAAATTTCATTCTTTTTAATAGATAGTAGCTAGTATAGTACTATGATTAAATTAAACAAGCTTACTAGAATTTTTTATTTTAATTGGAGGAACACGATATAATAATTACAATAATTTCTAATTAATAACTGTGATTTGTAAATCACCACAAAAATAAAAATAATAGTAATAAAATAATTAAACAAAACCAAAAAAGGTAAACTAAATTCATAACACCCTTCTCCTATCGAATCCTACCACATAAGCATGAGTTGTTAACTTCACAAATTCTTATCATTTACAAAGACCTCATAATAAATTACTTGCCAAATAATTAAATTTTAATAAATTTCAAAAATCCATGTTTAAAACTCTAAAGAGCACCCCTTGAAATTTTTCTTCTGTTGAGTTGAGTAAATAAAATCTTAAAATTCTATGATATGATCGGTGAAAAATAACATGGTTTAAGGATAACTTTTCAAACAACAAAAATTTAGTAAATGTGGCATAACTCCAAAATATTAGTGTCACTTAAAAGTTTTTCAATTTTTTAATAGATAATATGATATGGTTATATAAATTTTAATGGTAAAAATAACACGTTGAAATTATTTAAATTTAAATTAAAATAATATTAGTCCTTTAGTTATATGGGCCAACCCATTAAAGCTTATTGTCTATATTTACTCTACTTTTTTTCTGATGGGCCAACCCAATTAGAGATGGTCTCTCAAAGAAAAAGTCTCTCACAAGAATTTGTGTTCTTGTTATGAATTCGACTCACCGTAAGACAATCATATACAAAACGAACTGATAAAATTAACAAATACTGATTTTCTCTCGTTCTTAAACTTATAAATTTCATAGATAGAGTTTGAACCTAATTTTTGTCTTTCTTTCTTTTCTGTAACGTTTACAAATATATTCTATATCTAATATTTTATCGCTTCATTTTTTTATAATCAATCTAACATACATTTCGACAAATTTAAGAGATATATTCTATATCTATTTTCTCTCTTGTTTTGTAACTTGAATAGACACATATTATACCTAATTTTCTCTCTCTATACTTTTTATAAATTTGGAAGATATACTCTATAGATTGATTTTCCCAAATAAATACGCTACAACCTAAATATATAGCATTTCAAATAACACTTTTTGTAATTATTAAATAACACTTTCTTTTCCTCAAAATCCTTTTATTATTTAATACTCTCTCCGGCTCATTTCAATTGTCTAATTTCCTTATTTGTGCAATTCATTTCAATTGTCCTATTTTCATTTTTATCAATGATTTTTTTACCTATATACCCCATAATTCTTTCCATTTTTTCCTAAAATCAATTTCCACATTAAAAATATATTTTATTCATATTTGTTTAGAGTTAATTCTGGGTTTTTTTCTCTCTCTTTTTTTGCATTAAGTTAGAGGTTAGTTTTTTATTGAGTAAATTTAGAGTTAATTTGTTCCAAAATTTGTTTCTCATTTTCCTCTAACAACGTTTTTCTTAGGTCAAAGAATTTTTTAAAATGAAAACAATAATAAAATTTTGTCCATCATCTGTTAGAGGGTTAAAACAAAGCAAAACATTTGGATCTAATAGTAATAATAATAAAGGTTTAATTCCTAATGCTGTTAAACCTTACGTGATCCCAGCCAAACGGATTAACAATCGCAAAACATTTGATCCTGAGATTCAGAAGAGTTTAAATCCTAATCCCTCTAAAGTTTATGTAATTCCAGCAAAACGGAATTTAATGTATCCGAAAATGTCAAGTTTATGTGCTGAAGGTGGGGATGGAAAATCAAAAACTATTTTTGTAACAAACCCTTTTTCTTAATCTTAAATATTTTGACAAATTCAATCATCGTTTCGTTTTATTATTTCTAATTCCGTTTTCCTTCCGAATTTTATTCCAATTGCTCCCAAGTTCTTGATTTATTTAATATTTAATTCTCTTACAATAGAATTTTAGACTTAAATTATAAGTTTTATTTTAATTTTAATAATATTTGGTAATTAAAATTTTTTATTTTCCTCTCTCTCGGTTTAATAATTATATTGTATTTTAAATATTAAGTCTAGCTAAATTACCTACAATAACTTAATATTTTTAATTCCTATATATTTTATGACAAAAAGATATAATAATAATAATAAAAAAAAAAAAGAAAAGAGAAAGAAAATATCTTAAAAGCTTTTGTGTTGGCATAAACTAGAATTAGGTGGCATCATTTTAGGGATTTTCATTTTTTTTTCTTCTTGCCTTATCTCTTAATTACTTACCCATGAAGAAAAATAAAATTAACAAATCTAATCCTATGTATATATATGTACCGTGGGTAAAAAAAAAAAAAAAAAGGAAGGAAAATCAGAAAAATTATTTTCAAATAAAATCTAATCCCTTAAAAATCTCTAAAAACCCTAGAAAAATTCCTAAAAATCCTCAAAAATTCCCTAATAATAGTATTTAGTATTATTTATAGAAATTCAAGGGAAGAAAGCTAATTTTGTGGCTAGGAATCCTACAAATAAGGAAACCCATTAATATTGAAATTATTAAGGTATAAATTCTTACATATATTTATTTACATGAATTTATTCTCATAAACTTTATACGTGATTGTAATATATAAATTAAATTTTCTGTAAATTTTGGTGATTTAATTCATTATAAATTAATTTATATGATTTATTCATTTTAATTTACTAAAACCGCACAATCTAAAATAATTGAAATTAAAATAGTAAATGAATATTTTTAAACGAAAATTTTTCTGTACATATAATTATATGAGATATAGTTAGTTTGTGTATTAATTTCGTGAATTATAGTTGAGTATAAATATTATTATTAATTCTCCTAAAAAAAAAGGCATAAAATAAGGAAATTAATAATTTGGGTTGAAAATATATAAATCTGGAAAAATAATTTCTTTTACGTGGCTCGAGCAACATTATGCTTGGAGGAGTGGCGACTCCACTAAGTTAGGGGTTTTGGTTTACCTCACCTATGAGCCCTTACTATATCAAACAAAGATCATATGTGTTGCATTCATTAAATAAGTAATGGTTTCATGCCTAACACTCAAGCAGAAGTGTTAGTAAATCACGCTCTGGTACTCAAGCAGAAGGACCAGAAGTTTAATATATAAAAATTTGCATAAAAATGAATCCTCTATATTGCATAAAACATTTTTGCATATTAATTACTTATTGCAATCCATGTATTTGTATACTTGTATTATTGCTAGCAAGTTTTTATACTCGGCTTATTAGCTGACCGATTCTCGTCATTTCCTTATAATGGGGCGAATCTTGCGGGTGACTTTGCATGAGATTATTAAGAAGCTAATGTATCGTCTGTGTGATATTAGGCTATAGGCTCTATGTAATATATATAATGGGTATGTAATAACTGTAAGTGTGTAATAAAGTAAGATGTAGTAGGTAAAATTGATTTTAATGTTTTAAGTTTTGTTTTAAAAATACTGTTTTTTTTTCTTTTTTATACAATAACAGCTCGATAGACTTCCTCTTTAGCATTACTTACTATTATATTATATTAACTTATATTTAGGAAAGAACAGTCTGTTACAATTTTGTCCTCGAAAGTATGGGCTGGACCGAGTTTCTGGAAGTCACCCACACCAGATAGTTTGCCTATGCCTAGATTTGATGTAAAACCCAAGAGTTTAGACACTTGTGATAATGTGTCTATTTTAGTGTCTCATTTAAAATCTAGAGTGAAGTTGATGATAATGCCAAAATCGACCCCAGTTTATATAATGATGATGTGCCTGTTACCTAGACTCTATATAGGATTTTTAATCTTGAGTTGGATGATGATAGCATGGAGAAAACCCTAGTGGAGTCGTGGATCGTTTACAAGCAATGGTAGAAAGACATACGAGACTCTAGTTAAATTAAATGTAGTGTTGGATTATTTGAAAGTAATGATGGTATAGCATTGGAAATAAAATTAGTTTATTCTTCTGCATATCGTTTCCTTTTTATGGCTCGTTTCTTGAAAATACGACAAATCATCTTTCGTGATTAAAATATTTAGTTCAACTACATTCAGTCATTCACCATACGAAATAATTCATTCATAATGTTTCAGCAAAGGGAGGAAGGATTGTGTGGACTGCTTTAAGGAACCAGTTTGTTATGCACTAGCTGTTTTGGTTGTTCATCTTATGTAGTTTATAGAAATTCTTATTACACAAATTCTTACTTTAGACCGCAATTTGTAAAGGCGGCTCTTAAAAGCCCAGTTCAATTCTAAATATATATTGTTACAACTCTAAATATAGATTTGGGCTGAATTTTTGAGAGTCAACGGTCTCTCAAGAGAGCACCTGTTCTTATTATGTTTTGTAATCTTGTTAGCGTAGATGGGTCTTGTTGTTTGTAGACACTTTGATTTTATAATACAAAGTCTATGTTTTCAGATGTCTTATCAATTTCTTCGAGGGTTTTGGGATTTTTAATATTAATTAGTGTATTATCCGGTTGGAAAAAAACGAGTGATTATTTGTATTTATAATTCCATTTTTATGCTCAAAGTCCTTAAAATGTCTAAAATCACCTTAATAATATAATTTTTAAATTTGAAAATTTAATTCTAACATTTTTATTTTTTATGCGGCCCATAATGTTATTTTGATTATTTATATATTGAATTATACACATCTAAAAGATATAAAAAGTTAATATTATGAAAGTACGCATTAGATATTTCAAACAAAATCCCACCCTGCTTTATTTTTTTTACACATTAGCTACAATATATAAAATAAGCTTTAAATGTGTCGATAAAAAATATAAAAAGTTAATATTATGTTAATCTGATTAAAAAAAATTAAAGTACAAAAATATCATGTTAAAAAAATGCAATATAGGAAAGAAGAGATAACAAAACCACACCCTATGACAACTAAAATTGCAATCTAATTACAAAAGTAAATATCTACTTCTAAATATAAACATATATAAAATTAAACCTATAAAATTGTCAATTATGAGTTGGAATTAGATGCCTAAAATTAAAAATACCCAAAATGTTTAAGATTTTAGACATTTCACAAAATCTCTAGCATATAATCATATTTTTCTTCAAAAAAAATTGATTATTCAATTTATTTATTTATTTATTTACAAATTTCTCATGAATTTTTACATTATAAAGAACCATAAAATAAAATAAAATGGCTACAGAACAACCTCCACCAGAGAATGAACAGCCCATAAAATATGGTGATGTATTCTTTGTCTCGGACCAAGTTGCAAATAAGCCCATTTTACCAGAAGATGCGGCAGCCATGGAGGCTGGAGAACGAGCTGTTTTGGGCCGAAGCCCACTTTTTGGCCCAGCTTCTATTATGAAATCCGCAGCTTCAATTAACGTAGAATCTGGACATGTTGGCCCGAATTCGACTTCAAATGAAGGTGTTAAGGTCACTGATTCTGATATGAATGGTATCCGGGTCGTCACCGAATCCGTTAACGACGAGGTTTTTTTTTTAAGAATTTATCGATTTTTTTAATCTCATCCGCTTATTTTCTTTATTTCAGGGAACCAACTCAACCAAAAGCTTAAGCTGATGGTTGAGACCCCAAAATATGTTATATACTCTAATACGCCCCCTCACACGAGAGGGGTGGTTGAGATTCAAACTTGTGACCTCTTGTCACACTGGCTTCTGATACCATGTCAAGAAACCAAATCAACCAAAAGCTTAAGCCGATGGTTGAGACCCCAAAATATGTTATATACTCTAACAATTTTTTCATTCATCAACAAGAAATTAATATTATAAATTTAGTAGGAGATGCAAATTAAATTAGAAAAACAAAAAATGGCGAAGGGTCATGTGATCCTGTTTTTTATTTTTTGAATATAAGGTAGGCTAAAGAATGAGGGTGGGGGGTTGGGGCGTGAGAATCAAATTTAGGTTCATAATAATTGCTAAAAAAGGTGGTGCATAATTCAGTTTAGACTAGAATCAATTTTCCATTTGATCATGTCTAAGACTAAACTTTAGAAAAAATTTTAGATTGTGTGTAGGAGCAAATAATTTATTTTTAATTTACTATTTTGAGTACTTTAATTTAAAACAATAATGGCGGAATTGCATTCAATTTAAATTTAAACGTTTTAATGTGTCAAAATTAATTTGAGTCAATTTTAGATTTTCAAATAAAATTATCAGTCCTTTGAAATACTTAATTATACATTTTCTTGTAAATTTGACTAAATAATCCCACTAAGTTTTAATAAATGCGTTTTGCGGCACTAAATAAATGTTCTAAATTTCAACCGATAACGTTAAGAAAAGCATTACATTGATCATATGGTAAGATTAAATTTATAAAAATTGACTTGTTAATTCCTTACCGTATAAAAAAAAAGATTTTATTTGTTTGTCACTAATTTATAGGAAGATAATGAGTTTTTGTTCTTAAAATTATTTAATGACGACCAATCTCAAAATAAATCGGATATTTTATATTTAAATATATCAATTAATATTTATTACTGAAATTCTAATAAGAATTAAACTTTAAATGTGGTAAACAGGTAGTAGGGCAATACGTTGAACCGGATTTTACAGGCGTAAGTGTGGGTCATGGAGCACCAACACTAGATAGAGAATTTGTCACAATTGGAGAAGCCTTAGAAGCCGTCGCTCTTTCTGCCGGAAACCACCCAGTCGATAGTGCCGATGCAGCCGCCATAGAGGTGGCCGAAAAAAGAGCTCTCGGTGTCGACACCTTACCCAAGGGTGGTCTCGGAGAGGAAGCTCACCAAGCAGCCGAATTTAACGCCAAAATATTACAAGTTGAAATTAGGACTACTATGGATGACATTCTTAGGGTGCGTATAACTTGTACACAACATCCCTTTATTTTTCTTAACAACTTAATTTATTGTAATGGTTTGCATTTCCTCAAAAGATAAAAATTTTACACTTAAAAAAAATAATTCAAGACAAAACGTATCATATTATTATATTTTCAAATCACTTTAACTATAAAAAAAGTTTACAAACAAATGCTTAAAAGGTGTTGCTCAGAATTGGATCTGAATAGCATCTTCTAATATTTAAGGCACCCTAATTCTGGGGGCCCTAGGTGGCCGGCTACCTAGAATAGCCTTAGAACTGGCCTTGTAGAGTATGTAATGTAATATATTCTAGAGTTTCCACCATAAGTTATGTTATATATTCTTATGACCCGTTCGGTAACTAAGAATTAAATGGTGTGAAAAATGATGGAAAATTAGTGTTATAATTTTTTGTTGAAAATTCTCATGATAATTTTAATGATCATATTTATTATTCTTTAATCATTTTATTTTAGTCATAACATTCATTCTAATGCATTACCATTTAAAATGATGGTATTAGGTAGTAATGAAAAAATATTATGATCAAATTTCTATTAACATGGGAATCACATAAGTATATTTCACGAAAATTTACACTATAAATACCAACAACCAAACGGGTCATAACGGTAACAAGCATATATATATCCATTACATTTGCATTTCCACATTCAATTTTACGTAGGAATTAATTTTCAAAGTTACGAATGTAGGATGCAAGTGAAAAATTATTGGCTGATAAGGCAGTAACGCAAGAAGATGCGAGAGCAATATTAGAAGCAGAGGCCCAAAATGATCCGGCACATGCAGTAACTGCTGGGGGAGTTGGTGAAATGATGTCTGCAGCTGCAAATATAAATGCTCCTCATTCCTAAGATTTCTTGCATTGTACCATCTTTTTTTTATTGCTTTGCAGTCTTTACGTCTTGTATGAGATCTTCTTATTGTGAGACAATTTTAAAATAAAAAGTCTATAAGCTAAAAGTTTTTATTATTGGATTATATTATCCAAGTAAGGTATGTCTAATGGTGAGACTATCTCATACAAGAATTTGTGTACACATTTTATTTTATGTCATCAATGTATATATTATTTAGATTCTAATCCACAAATTATAGATGATGATTTACAAATTTTTCTTCTAACTATCTCATGTAATTTCTGATTATTAATTAAAATCGTGTTATCTGACATCTATGTAAATCAAATGCGAAGATAATGATGTATAAATAGTTGTGTCAGTTGATCTCCTTACAAAAACTTACATTGATTGTTATAACACGCGACTCCTTACATGAGAATTTTCAATGGGCCTGATACGATCGGATTAGGCTTTAGTAAATATGGATCGGGCCGGATACTACACATTATTATGATCCTCGTTGATCAAATTATAATAATTAAACACTAATTTTTTGTTGAGACCGTTTTACCGTGAGACGATTTCAATTAGGTAAGCCTAAATTGTTTAAAGATTGATAACCACTTCATTTACATGTAGAAGTTCAATTTTTCATGGTTTTTTTTTGGTGTTTTTTTTTTTTTACTAATGGGCTGTTTGTATGGGCCTGTCTCACGGTGAGACGGTCTCATACAAGACTATTTTCAACCCTTATTAAGCCCTTTATAGCCTGCTTCATTTAAATGTAGTAGAGCCCATTTTTAGCTTGCTTCATTGTAAATTAATCAATTTATTTAATTAATATAATAAACTAGTTAATTATACTTAATTAATTTATTTATATTAATAACAAATAAACCAGAAGTCAATTCAATAAACTAGTTATCGAATTGATTAATTTGACATAAAATTATTTTGGCAGTTGCAATGATATATAAGTATATAAAAGGTAAGTACTGCCTTGGTGAGTTAAAATTTGGTGTATCTGGTTGCTCTCATTTGCATGAAAACTTTGTTATTTGGCCCATTTTATAGTTGAAGTGGGGACTCTATATTGTACACACTTAAATAAGTTTCTCTTTGTCTCTTTCTTCAGTTTTTATTCAGATTCTTTTCTACCTCTTGGATTGGAATTTGTTACTAGAGATTAGAGAACTACCTCTATTCCATTAATTAAAATTGTAATACTTATTTTATTTCAAAAGCTCTCACATTAGTCATATTGTAACTAGAGTGTTTAAAATCGGATACTTTATCGATCTGGATATCAATAGCCGAAACCTGAGAATATGTATAAGGTAGGGTGACGAGTATGGGGAGGGAAGAGCTATGTGCATGAGAATCGAACATAGAATCTAATCTGGAAAAATTAGTACTTGATCTAACTGAGACAACATCTGAACCTCCATACATATATTTGGTAGTATATACAGTGTATAATAAATGTCGGATTCCGACACAATATTAAAAAATCAAATCAATTCGACTAGACTTTTAAGTTGATAGTTGAAGCCTGAGAATGTTTTTATACATTTATTAGATAACTTTTTAAAATGCAACTATTTTAGATCATTCGTTAATATTAAATTATCTTTTAATGACAAGGAAGAACTTATGCAATATTAAAACAATTTTAAAAGTATAACTAATTTTTAACAAATAAATGTTTTTTCTAGTTTTTTTAAAAATATGTTAAGTACTTTCCATTAAAAAGTTACTTTTATTAGGTGTTTAAAAAAAATGTTAGGTACTTTTGTTATTAAGTACTTTTGATGTTTTCTCACCATTAAATATTCAAGCTAAGAAACAAACAAACATACTCCTTAATTATTATCCAAGAATAATTGATGATAGACTCTTGTTTATGTCAATGCATAAATTAAATTAAATAAAGTACAATAATATAATAAATTGAAAATTCAACTCAAAAACAACAACTTCTATTCTGTTATTCATATCGTTGGAAATACTTCACATGTGAGATAAGATCCCAAATCTATAAAATACTGGGTTATTGACTAATATATATTGGATGAGCTAATCTTCCTACTACCATATGGTTTTGAGAAACAATAAATCTCACAAAGTGTATGTGCAAGTCAATACTCTTGACCCGTGGATTTGTGGGCCCGAGCCCACAAGTGTCCCGTATCTATACGAGTGGATCATGTTGAGATTATGTTACGAATTGTCACTGCCTAATAGATATATAAAGATGTCTGACCTTAATTATTAAGGTGGAAAGACAACTAAGGATGTTGGGATCCCACAGTGTTTATATTTACAAACAAAAACAAAATCCACAATGCCTAAGATGCTCTGAATCTTCATGTATTCATAATATCATAGTCTTGCTGTCAGTGTATACTCTAAATCTTTGTGTCTGTTTCTAGTTTCGCTGTTCAACTTTCAAGATATTGTTTTTTATTTTGCTTATCAATTTTATAATAGTAATTAAAGTCATTTGGCTTAATAATGCCATTCATTGGATGCTTAATAATTTTGTTTGCAATGGGCCGGGTGCTTAATCATTTTAGCTAATCACTAATTAAACTGTAACTAATAATTTATTTAATTAATTTCATAGTTATCTAGAGGTGTGCAATGAGGCGGAAGCTCGCTAAAAGTCCATCGTTCGTCTTGTTTTTAATGAGTCAAGCTCATTTGTTTTTTACGAGGGTCAAGTTTTAATGCGTCGGTCCAGTTAGAAAATTAGAGGGACAAGTTGAGTTTTTAATTAATGTGCTCGGATATGCATGAAACTTGATTTAATTTTTTATTCACTTGTTGACAATACAGTATTAAATATTTAAATGGGGTGGGACAGGGTGAGTCAAACACGCATGTTTTTGACTATGCTTGACCCAATAATATTTTTTATTCACCTAGCTCAGGTCAACCCTTTAAGAAACCGCTCTAACTCGACTCATTGAGTACCTCAACACATATGAGTTATGTGCAGTTGTAGTCTAGTAGATGATGACAAAGTTAAATCAAAAACAACTTATTTGTTATCTATCAAGGATAATCTTATGTACATTCAAATTTTTTCAAAAGCACACCTAACAGAGCCACTTAAATATGGCATTTATACAAGTAAATTATTGTAATATTGCAAAAAATATCAAACAAAACAACTTTTCGTTAAGATTATCGTTGCAATAGGGCTAATATAATGTTTAATAGAAATATATCACAATTAAAAATGAAATACTTCATATGATTGCTTATTCTTCAACTATGTTACTCAATTTTTCTTTCACCTCAAATAACTAAATAATTCCTTCGTTCTGAAATATTCACTGTATAATAGTTTTTAACACTATTTATCGTTCAAATTTATTTTATATATTGTGATCAATGTGTTAGTAAAATATAGTCAAGTGGAATTTTGTTTGAAAAGTTTAATTGCATACTTTCATAATACTAACTTTGTATAATTTTTAAATATACATATTTCAATATATAATAATCAGAATAATACATTAAATTGCGTAAAAAATCAAATATAGCAAATATAGTGAAAGACGCAAAAATATCTTTTTACACACTTACTAAACTAAGTGAAATTTGTTATAAAACAGTCAACAAAAGTAAAATAGCCAAATCTAACATTTAAAGACGCACTCAAATCAATAAAATAAACGTCCCCAAGAAAAAGACAATTTAGGAAGAACACAACTAATATTTCATGCTTATCGTTGAGCTTAGGCAGCTTCCGTACAATCGCCTAACAGATCAGTTGATACTTTGCTCTAACTAATATTTAAAATAATAGCTTCTTCTTTCTCTTCAACGTGTGTTACAATTTAATTTAATATATATGAAATATAATAATTGATATTTTCTCTGTCTTTTAAAATTCATTTTATTCAATTAAAAAAGCTTTCATAGAACATAATTAAAAAATAAAATCAAATAATATTGTTAATTATTTTAATTATGAAAGATTAAAGGAAAGTTCCTAATGACGGTGAGTGTAGGCATGTTGGGAAAGCAAATCTAAAATCTATACCAACACGAAGCATCATCTTGATAATCAAATGTTGTACAATTTAATTTTAGTAACTAATTAGCTAATGATTTTATTAAATTATAAATAAACTAGTTTAGGATGGAAATTAATTAATTAAAAAAAATCCTATTTTAGAACCAATTAACATATGTTCTCTATACACTTAACTTAATAAATACAACACAACATCTACAAATCGAATGTTATTAAGTAATTCCAACTTACGGATATTAAAAACTATGTAATTTATC
This sequence comes from Amaranthus cruentus, assembly GCA_019425755.1. Lineage (NCBI taxonomy): Eukaryota > Viridiplantae > Streptophyta > Magnoliopsida > Caryophyllales > Amaranthaceae > Amaranthus > Amaranthus cruentus. Next base: position 1,525,537 of record CM033461.1, on the reverse strand, counting down.
ATAATATTAATTTTGATAAATTTTTGCTATTTAATCTTATACTTTTACGTTGAATTAAATTTATTTATGATAAATTTATTATTTTTAATTTTGAATAATACACGGCCTAGCTAGCTAAATTATAAATGAAAATCGAGACATACGCCACTAGTTAATACTTGTGTTTTGTACGTATACTTATTTTTTTAATACTTATAAGTTTGTCTCATTTTTTGGCCTACGTCGTTATATATATAACCTCAAATTTATTTACTGAATGGAGAAATAAAAAGGACAAAATGAAATATGTTATCGGACTCTAACTAATTCCAGTTGATGGCTAGTCTACTTCATTCATAAAAACAATCTATGGTCCCTTACTTATTGAAGCCAAGAGGTCCATTAAGAAAACATCATCTTCAAATTAACATTATTCTTTTTGTTTTTTTTTAAAGTTTGTATGAATTACTTTGTCCCAAATTAATTATCATAAATTCATAATAGATACTATGTTTTATTTCGTGTCGCACACACTAATGTAGTATACAAGGGATATATTCCTTATATTATAACTCTACATTTGAATCACAATATTTAGTAGTTTTACTATAACATATGACAAAACTAGTAAAATATATCCTAAACTCCTGAAATTTTTTTTATCCATCCCATCTAATCATTCTTATGCGGTAATAATAGGAAAAATTTTCACCATCTGACTTGAAAGTTTACTAGTTACAATTTTAGTGTGGTTTATTTGTTGTAGCCTTCTAGGTGTCTTCCCAGACGAGATATATATCACTCACCTTTCTTATTGCAGGGTTCATCCTTTTGGGATTATTTGACTGTGCGCATTAATACTCTATGTGCTTTCTTGTAGGGGACATGAGTACGTTTGTCCGCTAACTGCCTCCCTCGGCCCTTGATCCGGTACAGGATATTAGGCTGATGATTATAACTATGACTATGACTATAACTACGCTGAACTAAAATTCTGACTTTGCCTCAGTTAGATATTCAAATCATTATAAGCATCCGAATCCAATTCAATAAGAATCGACACAACAATCTTGGCTATTATTCATTTATACTGCTCCAACATGATAGGATTTTATGACTAGTGTACTTAAAATTTTGGATTATACTTGATACACATAAACCAGAAAATTTTGGCACTTCTTGAAATGCAAAAAATAATAATTTACAGTAACTTAAAAATATTAGTACTGTACTTGAATATTGTTGCTTACAGAGATGAGGAACCTTCATGTGAGATTGGACAGACCCACCTGAATTACACCAGTTTACCTAATACATTATGTACACTATTAATCAATTATCTTATGAACTTTGGTACTTTTAAATGTAAATAACCTTTATTACTTACATGGAAATGTAAAGGAATGATTAGTATTCAAACTTTATAAAGTTGTTATTGTGATATAGACAATTCGATTCTTCAAGGACAATCATATAATGTGTATTGTACATCTTCTTTTCTTACAATTTTTGGACATTATTCAAAAAATTATGCAAGTAATTATGTAAAATTTGGTCTCTACTTATATCATGGATTAAATTAAATGTAAAAAGAGTTATAATTTATTCATAGTTAATTAATAGTTATACATAATGTTTGTGTTGACAAATATATGTTGGTTGGAGTTGTTGGCTTATTTGAATCGATGGTTTTTTTTATTGCAATTTCCTTATCTCGTATGGTTTGTCTTAAAGCATCACTTCTCAAACTCTAATCATAGGTTCTATAAGCGGGATATACAAGATAAGATGATGATGACATTTGTTATAAAGATGTTTTGTAAAAATTAGTTATAAAGACAATTTGACAAATATTAATTATAAAATGTTGGTAATTTATTCGGAAAAAAAAAAGTCAAAATCCTTAAATAAAAAATAAAAAAAATAAAAATAAAAAAAAAAACTACTCGCGATGATTTTTGGATTTGTTCGACTTTTCAGCAGATTTAAAATTAAGACATTTACGTACCAAAATTGATTATTTAACCAAATGAAAACTAATACAGTCAAAAGTCAAACGGCCATTAGTCAAACACACTTCAATGTGTTAAATTTTAACGTTAGCTAGCATAATACTTTTTATAGAACTATTTTAATAACTATTGATTTTCAAGTTTTAACCTAGCTAGACAAACTTATGCAGTGGCAAATCTTCCTTACGGCCCAAAAACTCATGGCCCCCCTTAAAATTTTTGGAGCTTTTATAAAACCCAATATATTGGCTATATTTTATTATAAATAGATGTGGTTTAAATTTAATGGTTAAAAACTCAAAAGTAGGATTATTAAACAAGAGATTGAGGATTTGACCCCTTGGCCCCCTTAACTTTTTGCTTGAACAATAGTCTGCGTCAAAGAGAAAAATGGTAATTTTTAAGAATCATACATTTTATTAAAACAATAAAAGAATATTACACATGTTACTTTTATACATTATGTAGTCCCTCCTAAATTTTAAGTAATTAATTAAATATGGAAACTTTGAGTTTTAATTAAACTTTATTTCTTAATGAATAATAATAGTACAAAGAAAGTCAATTTTAAGACTTTTAATTTTTAAAATACATTTTTTTAAGAAAAAAATATTTTGGGTAACTTTCATTTTTAGTAAATTAAATCATCATATCATACATTCTACTAAACCAATAAAGAATATGACACATGTCACTTTTATACATAATGTTTTCCCTCCTAAATTTTAAGTAATTAAATATGAAAACTTTGAGTTTTAATTAAACTTTATTTCTTAATGAATAATAATAGTACGAAGAAAGTCAATTTTAAGACCTTTAATTTTTAAAATACACTTTTTTAAGAAAAAAAATTTTTGGGTAACTTTCATTTTTAGTAAATTAAATGACTAAACTATTAACTATACCTTATTTACGATACAAAAATAATTAGAATATAAAATAGTTGTTGACTATAAATAACGTTATAATTAAACACTCTTAAAATATGTAACGTCAAAAAAAATTTCATCTTAATTATTCAGCTAATATTTACAAAATAATAACTAAAATCTTATTTAGAATAATTTACAATGATAATTATGATAAAGAAAATTACAGATTGAAGTTTATATTTTGAGCATGCCATAAATAAATTGTTTATGTATGAGTATACCGTATATTCATTTCATAGAAGGAAGTTTGATATAATGTTTGCACAATAATTTAGCCCATGTTTAGTAAACCTTAAATTTAATATATACTCTGATTAATCGATCCATTTAAGAAAGAAAAAGTATTATTAGTAAAAATTATTTTTTTATTAGTAAATATTAGTTTAATCAGTGAAATAGAATTATTTTACATATAATCATTTTAATTAGTAATATATAGTTATGATCAATATAATGGTTAGTTTTGAAAAATAAACAATTATATTCAATAATTTTTTTACCTAACCATATAAACTAACATATTTGTGCATTGCACGGGACATATACTAGTGTGGTAATAAATGAAGAAAGAATGAATTGTGTGGATGAAATTAAAAGAGTGTTAAAAGGTATTAGTGAGATTAAAAGAAAGTAGTGGGACATCACCCAAAAATAGAATTAATGCAAATTAAGTGAAACAGACCAAAATAAAAAATGCTGCGAATTTTCTTTATTATAAATATAAATATTACTATACCTCTTGTATTATGAATTATTACCTAGCATATGTTATATGTTAAATTTTACTACCTCCGTTTCTTTTTGTTCTTTCCGTTTACTTTTTGCACAATTTTCAAAGTAAATTTTAAACCTTAATATCTCTAAATACACATAATAAAAAATTATGAAAAATACATAATAAAAAAGTATACATTAAGACGAATCTAACGAGATCTCACATGGACATATTTTATCTTTTAAATATGTGTCAAAAACATTAATCAAATTTCTCTCTCTTTGAAATGAAATATTTCAAAAGAGAAAAACATTAGAAAACGGAGGGAGCATTTAGGCTCTGATCTATTAGATTTGTCTACAAATCCTATGCACTTTATTCAAGGTGTTATGAATATAGTTACATATTTGATTAAAGCTTTTATGTCAAGAAAAAGCAACTCGCAAATTGACTTAAATTTGTATTTATAATAATATTGTAATAAATGACACTATCACAATAATTAGAGGCTAGTACAAGAACTATTAGAGAGTAAAGACCAAAAGTACGTACCATGAGAAAATTAAAGGAAAACAATGCCTTTAGAAGCTAAGCAAATTTTGAAAAACTTGCATTCATTTTTTGTTTGGACTTGAACTTGCATTGCATTGCATTAACTTAAGTGAGTTTTGTAATGCCAAAATTAAGAAACAATTTATTTTAAACATAAGTAATAAAAGTGCAATTGTATTATATTATAATATTGCAACTAGAGTTATTAATCGAGACATAGCAAGGCAGATTTGTCAAAAATTTTGAAGCATGTGTCGGTCGGAGCAGGTTAAAATTTTAAACTGTTTGAAATATGTGAAAAAGCATATTTGAACTTAATGTTAATTAACGCCAATACGGCCAATGTGTAATTGTTGGATATATAACAAAATCTTTATGTTAAAGCAAATACGACCAATATGTTACACGCACCTTCAACAGTTGAGATCAAAACTAAGGCTACCACAACAAGAAACTAAAACCCAATCGACCCGTTAGTTTGTCAATGTTAAATGGTGGGAATAGTAACAATAAAAATTAATGTAGTTTTAGTAGGAAACTATCTTGAGAAAAACAATAGTCATTAATTTGGTCATGCTTGTTCTATTTTAATCATCTTACCTTTTTCTCAAAATCAGTTCTATTCATAACCATTTGGAGAGGTGATACTAGAAGTAAAGAAAAATTGTCAACAAAAAAACTTTATATAATCAAAGTTTCATCACCATTGAGAATTAATTGGTATATATCATTAAAATTTACACTACTAATCATTCTTGTTACTACGTTTTAATACCGACAATCAAACATACCGTAAAAATTAGGATCATGATAGGTTTCAAAAGGATTTTATGAAATATTGGCCCTTTTAATTAGTTGTTGAATATGATGTAGACTATATTAGTTGGAAATATGTGTACAAGTTAAAGATGTGGACCTATTTTGGACTCACCCCACCATGTGCTCCTATTTGGCTATTTTACAACCCTCATTGATTTTGTTACACATAATAATATTAGTAATAGTTTTTTATTATGTTATGTAGTATGATAAAACGTCCTTTTTTTCCATGCATAATATATGAGATATGTTAATCAAAGAGTAAATAGGACATCCATCCTTATTCCTTAGCTTGCATATTTTTGACGTCCAATATAAGTTGTTCTCTAGAATGAGTAAAGAAAATGGATTGTTAATTCAACCTAACATTTTGTTGTGGGTATATTTGGAATTACCTATAGCTGTCAATTTAGGTAATCATAAATATATTTGATTTGGATTGGATTGGAGTTGATGTAGTGATAGGAACACTTTCAAAATAAAGTTATATACTTTCTCTGTTCCATAATACTCGTTATATTTTCTATTTTGGTAAGTTTTATATTACTTGCTATAGTTATTTATAATACCTCATTAACTTTTATACCTACTATTATTTAATCTTTATAATATTTCCAATCATCTAAAAAATCTATTTTTCTTTTTCATTTTTCATCAAATAATATTTAAAAAATCCCTAAAAGAAACCCCTACATGCTCCTAATAATTGCACAGTACTTTCTTAGTATGTGTGCCCACGCATTTGTAGCAAGTAAAACAAAACAGAAGAAGTATGAGTATTTTCTTTTAAGCAAGTCCTAGTCTCCTAGAGGATACTAACATCCATTATTTTACAAAAATCATATGACAATTAGACAATATATAGATAGATTGATAACTACTATAAAATTTATTTTAAAAAGTAAAACTAAATATTTAAATAAGATTATTGAGAATCTAAAAAATAAAGTGTATGTCGATTGAGTGGATCCTCAAATTAATTATGGTACCAATCTGAGCGTAAAGATTAGAATTAGGGATGGGCATGGGTCTTGGACCCTAAGGGTCTAGACCCGACCCAACCTTAATTTTAAGGGTCTGGGTCCAACTTTTTTGGACCCTATGGATCCGGGTCGAATCTGGGTCCATGACCTTAGGGTTCGGGTTCGGGTCCGGGTCTTCACATCTGAGACCCAGATTCGACCCAGATCTGACCCATGGACCCATTTACATTTAAAAAAAAAAAAATATATATTAGATATTATGTGTATTTAATTGCTTGATTTGAAATTTTGTTATATTTTTTAACATTGCATTATTTTGAACTTTATCGGTTCATGTAATTTAAAATTTGGCCGTTGTATCAATACTTTAAAAATTATAGACTTGATAAATATTTCGTTATAAGAACTTGAATGTTGAAAAACTTTATTTGTTTCGCTCACTTAGTAATAAATATTAGAAGATCCTCGTTAGTCGAAAATGTTTAAATAATTTTATGCAAATGGTCGAAAATTACACTTCATAATATTCTTTTTAACAAATTTTAGGAAAAAATAAATAAAATTGTGTTGGACCCAGATCCAGACCCTAGACCCGCCAGACCCTAAGGGTTTGGGTTCGGGTCCAAATTTTTTAGACCCTACGAATCTGAATCCGGGTTTGGATCCAATAAAAAAAATAGGGTCTGGATCTGGGTCTTGTTGGACCCGACCCAGATCCAACCCATGACCATCCCTAATTAGAATTTAAGAATAAAAGCGGGAGCAAAGAGAAAAGATGGAGGTATTTTTGTTACTCATATGTTTTTATGGTAATCAAGAAAATTATACTATAAAGGATTTCGCTTTAGGGGTAAATTATTTCTTAGGGTGCTGTCCAAATCTTGAATAATATGAATACATGCAAAATTGTGTTCTAAGCATGTAGTATAAAATTGTGTATTAATTTCACCATATTTGGCATTTTATGTGGGTAATTCACTAATAATCTTTTATGAAACTACAATTATGCAAGAATATGATTTCTCCCTCTTCCTAAAAACTCAAAATTAATTAACTTTGAATCGAGACAATTCAAACAAAATTTCATATGACTATGTTTTATCTTTTCGATTACCGACAATATAAAAGTCAATTTGCTTAATTAATAATACCGCTGTCAACTATATTGCAAGTAAAAAAGAACGGAGGAAGTATAATTTTTTTTTTACAAAGTTTTATAATCCATTAATTTATGAATCTTTTGACAAATTTACTTGAGTCATAATTTTTGAAATTTACATGTATTCAGATTATATATTAATTAATTTTAATATTAGGTCAAAAGTGGACTTAATTTGATTAAATTTTGAGTCAATCTAGTCAAATTTTTAAATTATCTACAAGCAATGATGCCCATTGTGATCATGATGAAAGAAACTCTAAGAGGGTACAATTGAGCTTCAAAAGGAGAATCCACAACATAAAATTCAGCACAATTCCACTTTGAATGGAAAACAATAATAGCGTGATTGGAAAATTGGAAATTACTGAATTTCCCACTTTGAATGGATGTTGGGCCATACATTCTCCAACAACCGCGTAAAGACATGATCACATCACTAAAATTAGATTGGATTTATTGTCAATATTAGCATATAATTAAATAAATAATACAAAGTCAACACATTTTATAATCTAACGAGATATTATCCCAAAATCATATAACAATGGGAGGAAGTTATAGACAATATCTTTGATTTATTGATATGCGATAAACCATCACAAATTCACAATAGAAACTCAACATACCCCGTCTAAATTATTAGTTTTTCTTCTCTTTAAATTTGCTACTGAAAATGATATATTAGGAGAAAAAATGTTAATTTTAATAACAAACTCAAAAAAACAAATAGAATATTGAAGAATATTCATACTCTATTTATATTAGTCACGACACCTCCTCTTAAATCTTAAAATATTAAGGTTAAAACTATAAAATTAGTTCAACAAAAATTTTGTAATAGTAAAAAATAAAATTTGACATAGTAGAAAATTAGTGAGTCTAAGTTTTTTTTTCTTTTTTTTTTTATCTCAATTGTTATCTCTACGTACCCTTGAACGCATGAGTAAAAAGGAACGGTAAATTTCAACATCTTGATATCGTTTATTTTCTAACATTTTTTAGTTTTAAATTGTTAATCAATTAAGTTAATTCTCAATAAGGTTTAATTACGATATTTTTTGTCATTTAAAAAAATTAAATGTCTTCTATAAAAAATCAAAAGAAATTATTCTTAATTAAGATTTTGTCTTGAAAATTAAATTTAGTCTCAGTTAAAATAAATTAAACCTTTTTTATATGTTTGCTTTTCTTATAACTCTTCCTTTATCACAATCCACAATCTACCCTATATAAAAAAAATATAACATATTTGTCATAAAAAGTGGGGCGAGGAAATCTTTCATAGATCAAGATGAGTCTCGTTTCCACACTGACGCAAATAGAAAAGGATGAGTTTATCCTTGCATTGATGTATTGTGATTTTTCTGGTTAATGAAGAAATTTTTTATTTGAAAAAAAAAATATTAGTATTAAGTATATATTATGATCCCTAACCACCACATTAAGGATATGAATTTCATCAAAAGTAAACAAAAAAAAAATGCTAACACCCTAAAAAATAAAACCCTTTGAAGAAAAAATATTGTCCTATATATACATGCATGATAATTAAAATTTATTATTATTATTATTATTGTATAGAGCATAAAACTACAATTGAGTTTAATAATTTCCTTCACCCCACCTCACTTTCCCTCCTCTCTCTCCTACTACCAACACCCTTAAATACAACTCACACACACTCATCTCTCTCTACAACCCACAAATTTATTAAATAACATTCTAGAGAGATAAAGTCCTAAAAATTGGCCACTATGCCAAATTACACACTAGCCAAAAACCTCAACCTATGTTTTTCCCTTCTACAACGTCCCCAACCCCAAATAAGATCTCATTCCCCACAAAACCACCACACCTTAAACTACAACTCATTATATGATCACCAAGACTTCCCTCCTCCTCCTCGTCCACCACCACTCACCGCCACTTCATCCGCCTATATCTCCGCCCCCGGATCTCCATCTTCCGTCTCCACAGACTACATGGAGACGGAGGATATAATAGAGGCAGTGGTGGGGTCCACTACTCCAGACCTCACCGCTGCCTACGCCTCACAACGGTTTTTTATCTCCTCCCCGGGTAGGTCAAACTCAATCGTTGACTCTCTTTCTCTTTCTTCATCTACTTTATTATCTCCTGTAGAGGAAAACGAAACTATTATTTCTAGTTCGTCATCCACTACAGAAGTAGCCGGGGGAGTACCTATACAGACGTACTCCCCCGACCCATACGTGGACTTTAGACAATCCATGCAGGAAATGGTGGAATCACGTGACTTAGGAAGATTAGAAGTCAAAGAAGCATGGGAATATTTACAAGAATTACTATTAAGCTATTTGGCGTTGAATCCTAAGAACACTCATAAGTACATTGTTGGAGCATTTACGGATCTAGTTGTTAATCTTATGTCGTCACCTAATAATAATAATTGTGATTCTTCTCCTGTTTCATTTTCTTCATCATCTTGTGATGATCATGATCATCATGATCATAAAGATGATCATAATGGGGGTAGTTATGTATGATAAGAAAGTGCATTAATTTATGATCATCAAATCATTCAATGTAATTAAACTAAGGCATTAATATTAATAGTACATGTTTTTTCTTATTTGTTTTTTTGTTTCTTTTTCAATTAATTAAATTACCTCTTTTTATGAACTAACCCCACTAAATTTCTGAAAGTTGGAATTAAACCAATAATTGGATGTGAAATTAATTATTGAAGGGAAACGTCTATTTTTGGGTTGGTTGGTTTCAGAGACAAGATCAGATTATGTGGCTGGCTTGTAATAATATATATAATTCTACTGTTAACTAAACTTCCCCAATATATTTATTGCTACTATTTCTAAGTTTTTTCTTTTTTTTCTTATCATAATTAGGTGATGTTGTATATATATACTTGTTTTAGAATTTTTACAAATTAATTAGATGCGTGTATAAACAAAACTCTTTTTGTTAGAGTAGCTCTGATACCATGTCAAGGAACCAATTTAACCAAAAGTTTAAGCTGATGGTTGAGGCCCCAGGATATGTTATATACTCTAACATAAAATATATTATAAGTTTTTGGTTGAATTGATTTATTGATCACATATAAACTTTTATAGATATAAGAACTTAATACATATGTGACATTTTAAATTCGTTTTAATTTATTAAATTTTAATATATATTTCATTTTTGAAATATTTTATAAAGTGTATTTATAGATACTAAGACTTGAAATATAACTTAAAAATTTTGTAAAAAGTCAAATACATTCAAAATCATCATCATAATTAGTATATCCGAAACATAGAACAATCATAAAATAGGTATGATCTCTTGTGGAACTTTTTTCCTTAATGATAAAATAGAGACGATCACATATCCTTTATAAGCGTTTAAAATCTTGTTCATATAATCGATCTCGTGTTGGGATAAATATATACTTGTTGATTGTCAATTTTTTCAAAAGGATATGTAAACTTATTAATGGTTTTTTAAAATTTTTGATTCTCGGTGAAGCAACTTCAAAACAAAAAGTCATAAGCTAAAAATTTCTAACATTGGGCTATTTAATCCGTCACAGTAAGATCGTCTCATACAAGAATTTGTGAAAAATATTTGGCAATCAAAATAAATCAATTGGTTGAAAAGTTAGCTTAATAATAATTAATTCAATTTAATACTTGCATCTGGTCTAATTAACATGTGAAATTATTAGAATTAAAGATTAATCATGCTATAGGTGGTTTTATCTATATCTCTATATCTCACTTATTTTACATTATTTATTTAAAATTATCGGCTATTACAATGTTATTCAAAATAATACAAAGTGCGTGAGACAAAGAATTACGAATTTACAACAATGGCAATAATTATTTATATATATTTTCCACCTATATATAATGAATAAATGATTAATGAAAGTAAATATAATTAATCAAAGAAGATCAGACAAATAAATCATATCAATACCCCATACAGAAAGGGACTAATCAAGAAAAACCTCAAAGATAGAGCCACCAAAATCTTTGTTTTGATCCTCCCCTCACAATTTTCCAATATTTTTATTTTCTAAAGGAAATAAGCTCAATAATTGCCAAATTTTCTAAATCTTTATTTTGGCCCAATGGTGAATTGCCAATATTTATACTTCTATCCCAAGTTATGTATCATAGTCCTATACTTTATAATTTGTACCTATTCATGTTTGACATTTTACAAACTGGGTATTAGGAAAAAGTGCAAAACGTAGGATCTTTACTAAAACGTACGTACAACTACTCTTGTGACAGACCGTCTCTCAAAAAAATGACATTAAAACAAGAAGTCTACTATCTTATTTTCTCTTTTATTTGTATTAAATGCTTCTATATCAGAGAGATTGTCTTTCACAATAATTTTTGAAATAAATTAAATAAGGTGGTGACATGAGTGGCCTTCTAACTTCTAAGCATGTGCATCTTACTCTTTAGTGTTGTTTTGCCTGTCTTTCTGCCAACACCTCCGTTTATTCTTTAATTTCTCTCTTCCTCTCAACAAGGACCACAACTAAACTAATTAACCTCATTATTATCTAATCCATTTCCCCTTAATTTAAAAAGAAATAATTAAAACAAAGCTAAGGAAAGATTTATAAGTTTTAATTTGACAAAGTAAATAACATAATATTAGTTTTTTGTTTGAGTTAATTCTTTAACATGGAATCAGAAACTAAACATAAAAAGAGGTCACGGTCACGAGTTCGAATCATATTCACCCCTTATTTCAAATGGAATATTTAGCACCATGTCTGAGAAGGCCATGATCGAGTTGCGTTTACACTTCTAATTAGTCCAAAGGGCATTTGCTAGTGTGAACATGCGTGATAGGTTATAGAATGTATATCGAGGTTTCAATCATCAGTTTAAATTTTTGGTTGAATTAATTCTTTGACAAATTGGTGTTTTACGGAGGAAAAGGCTTAATTTGTAATTAATATCTGATTTTCAATTATAAATGATCTATGGTTTTGTCATTTTGATAAGTTTAACTAAAAATCTATAATTAAGTTAGAAAAAATGGTTATTCTTACATTAATTGTAACAGTAATCTTAGACAATCAGAGTCAAATAGTTAATGTTCTAAAAGTTCGAATATGACTGACAAAAGTCTATTAAGCTCATGTGATTTATAATTTGCAATCCAATTAACTCATATCTTCTCCTTTCTGAAATACTCGTTACATTTTTGTTATCGACACTGTTCATCGTTCAAGTTTATTTTACATATTGCAACTAATGTATAAGAAAAAAATATAGTTAAGTGGAATCTTGTTTGAATCGTCTAATCGCATACTTTCATAATATCAATTTTTTATATTTTTAGATTTATATAATTTAATATATAAACGATCAAAATAACACATTGAATTGCATAAAAAAGTGAAATGTAGCAAGTATAGTGGAATGAAAAAGGTATTAAAATAGATTAATTATCTTATACTCTTTTCTATGTTTTCGAGCTTACTTGCTATAATTACTGAAATAAAAATTATAACATGTGTCTATCGATATCAAAAGTTAACAAAACTAAAACAAAAAGGAAACTTCTAACCTTAAAGAAAGGTACTACTACGTAGGTCATCCCAAGGCTCATATTTTATCTGTTTCTTAAAGTTTTTCTTATTTGTTTATTTGAATTATTTAATTTATTTGTTGTTTTATATAGAATTTTTCAATTTATATATTATAAATTTTAGACAAAATTAATCTTATTTATTCTCATTTATTAATTTAAGAATGTTTATGGTCCTCACATATCTTGGACTTGATTTATTTTAACATTTTTATATTGTTCATGGTCTACAGCACACTACAACATAATATACTTTTAGTGGGATATATTTAGTAACATTGAATTTAAATTAATGATATATATAATGAATTTAATGACATTTATTAGACTCTTTAGTAACATAATAAAAAATCATAAATGTCACTATAAACTATGTATCAATTACATTTGATACCAAAAGCCAAATAATTGTCACAAAATCCCTTTATAGTGAAAGTTTAAAAAAAATTCTACAATACTACACAAGAAATATAAATAAATGATATTATATTAAATATTATTAAATCTTATATTGCGAAAAATTAATTTTATTATAATGACATATATCCTACTAACTTTCACTGACTTTCACTAAATCCTATAATGAAGTCAGTAACAAATAACTTAAACATAAATTAAAATTAACGGCCATTTTGGAGCGTATATAGCACTCCAGAATTATCATTTGATAATGAGATAAACATGCTTTTTAATGCTTAACAAATATTCGCCCTCTTTTTTTTGTCTTTCTACCAATGCAAGTACCAACAATTGCAACTGATTCTGCTCATATAATGCTCTAAATTATAATAATGTTGCATCTAGTCACTTTAAAAATTATATCTCTTCTGTTTTATATTAATTTGTTTATGATGCAGGTTTCTCTTTAATGAATATCTTTTACAAGTCGGGGGACTATTTGATCGCACTGTCCTCTATGGATATGAGTTACCGTCGTTCTTCCTCCCCAGACCCTGATCATAGATTTCTTTGAACGGGATACACTGGATATGATAATGATGTTATATTTTAATTGTTTTTCTTTTTAAAAAACATAAAACCTACTATAGCAGGTCATTCGGTTACTCGAGTTTGCTCTTGGCAGATACCCATAAAATTGAGATTATTTATGATTGATCAAAAGGTAGGATTATTGTAGGAGAATCAAGAAAAAGTTAAATTATTCTAGATAATTTTTTCTTATTATTTTTATATTTTGTATCTTTATTTTTTTTTTTGAGTAACTTTTTCACAAGTTTTTATAAAATTGCCACTGATTCACTATGCATTGGATGGTTTATTACACGTTGACAAACTAAAGATGGTACATATCTCCCATTGATTCACATGTGCATACTTTATAAGTTATTGGAGTCTTTCTTTCCATTACCATATAGTTTTGGGATGATATATATATCTCCTTGACTTATGATGTGTATGCACCTCGTGTTTCTCCGATTATTTGTTGGCCTTGACAATAAATCCAGCCTAATTTAACACTATATATAGTAGAGGTACTAATCTAGTTATCAGGGCCGACCTTATTTTGGGGCCTGGGCGAAATAGTATATTGGGACCCTTTTCCTTTGCAATTCATAACCTATATCACTACAACAAATTTAGTTTTTTGCGACATTAGATTTAGTGGCATTAAAAAAATACCACTGATTCATATTTTTAGTGTAATAATTATTGATTTTTATTTTAAATTCCACCTTAAAGTAATTTAGCGACACTTAATTTGGTCTTTAGTGACATATGTAATTGTCACTATAGTCTATAGACTATAGTGGCATTTGGGAGAAATGTCACTAGATCCTATGTCGGTAAAAGTTTTAGTGTGACTTTTTAATATGCTGTCAAAGGGTCTAATAAATGTCACTAAATCCATTATATACACTATAAAAATTTTGAAATAGCGACATTTACGTTAAATATCGCTCAATATATCCCGCTAAAAGCAAATTATGTTGTAGTGTATCAACTTTGTACAACCATTATTTTTTATTTTTTTGATATGGGGCCCTAGAGCTGGCCCTGCTAGTTATTAGTTATAAAAGATAAAACAAGGGAATTAATAGAAGATAGTAATAGAAGGGCTATAAGATATGTTGGTTTGTTATACATCATGAAAAATCGGCAACAAACTAAAAATTGAATGCATAGAATGAAATATGAACAAACTGAAAATGATCCTTCAACTACATTAATCAATTTGATTTATGAATAAAATAATATATACTTCCGTGCTACTCTCTCCATAGTCCTCCTCGTTCTAATTAGAATACGAAATTAATTAACTAGTTTTATGTCTAAACTTTATATTTAGCTCTTTAAGAATAAAATTTAGGTAAGGAGGTTCATAAAAATGGTACCTCTTTCGTAATTGATCTTCGCATTAAATTCCTAATTTAAGATGTATTCTCAATGTAATATACTCTCATGTAAAAGAAATAAATAACTAACATTTTATTTGATTTGTAGTCGTTTTATATGTGCCTACTAATAAAATCAACTTTATAGCTTTTATTTATGCTAGAAAGCCTAGAAATTATGAGAATAAGACACCTCGTCAAATTGTCAGAGTGGGCTACATGACCGCATATGGTATGTTGTTATGAACCGGCTAGCTAGTTTGTTGTTTAATAACAATTTTAGAAAAAATAACTAATATTTTTTTATCTGAAGCACGACCTAAAAAGGTAAAATGATTCATGTAATTATATCTTGTAACGAGTTATTGATTGAGTGTGATTAGTACGACACGGCACAAGCCCTTAGTATAAGGCCGATATATTAAGTGTAGGAGTAGTTTTGTTGGGAAGTGGGAACTAAAGCAGGATCAAATAAAGTATGCACAAGGATATCGTACACGGCTACACGCATGCTGCATCCTTCATCCTTGGCCCTGGCAAGCTTCATTCATGCGCCTTACCAAAACAGTTATTACTATTTATTTACTATTATAATTGAATTATGAGAATAATTATTCCTCTGATTTCTACTACCTGTTAAGAGTACTACTGTTATAATTAATTATTACACCAGTAACTACTTGCTAGCTAGCTACCTAGATTGGATGGGTAGACTATGCTGCAGGATACAGTTCTTTCGCACAGCGGGCTTCAAGGCCGGGAAAGGGCCGGGTCAAATACTGCAATTCATTTTAGAATTTAGACTGCTGGCCATCTTACCCAACATTTCATCATCATCATCCTACCCAGTATATCCCGCTCATAGAAAATTATGGGCAGGGTCTGGGAAGGGAAGGATGGCGGCAACTCATACCCGTAAAGGAGAGCACGGCCAAAAGGAGTTCCCCGGCTCCAGGAAAATAGAGATACGTATCTGTCACGCGAGGTGAAAAACAACACATAATAGATCCAATACGCGTGTAAAACAAACATAAAACTTAAAAAATAAAATAATAAACAAAACACACAAGAAACTAGAGCAAACAAGAAAGCACGGACGCCGCTAACGACTCTAAGAAAAAAAGTTGAAGTCTAAAACCTGAATATAACGCCTCCAACTACTCCTATCCCTAGTCTTATATACTTTTTATTTATGTGAGTTACACGTAATATTTGTTATTAAAAGTTAATCAGAATTCAGAAATAAGCTCTTTGTTAGTGATAAGGTTACATACACGGTGACGGAGCTATCTTTGCCCACGGGGTCACGTGCCCCTAGATATTTTTTTGATGAAAAATACTCTTCATTTTAGTAATTTTGTCTTATTTATTTTATTTTATTTATTTTTTTAATTAGGTCAGTTGATTTATTTTGTTCCATTTCCTTTTATGGTATGTAGCAATTAAAATTTTAGCAAGGATAAAATAGTTGTTAATTTTACAAATAAAACTCCGCCGAAATTTCATCTATTAGTTAGTGTTTCTGGGACTTCGAACCATGGATCCAATTTTCCAAACCACATCCTAAGTGGAAGCCATTTAATGGCACTGAGATAACCTAGTATAATATCAAAGTAAAAGGATATTAAATTTGCATTGTGATTCTTTCTTCAAACATTTGTGGGGTTGATAATGTGTAATACCATTTGACTTGTTTAAAGTAGTTGAATTATGTAAGATCATATGATGTTTGAAGCTTCTACATAACCTATTAGCTAGATCCTACACTAAATACAAGCTATCATCTATTAGTAGCAATTGATGACTTGTTCACATGATGAATATGGTTAGTTAAAAAGGGGGGAGGGGCATGACAAACAGAAGAAATTATAAAGAAGGGTATAAGAAGATTTTTGTAAGGCAAAAGAGTCCAATCTAATTAGCTAGGCTTAGCTTCCTCCAACTTACCTATAAAGCACTAGACATATGATACCTGTTTTGATTCAACACTTTCTACATGATAATCTTATAATAATTAATAAATCACTTGTCAATATATGTTTACATTGTATGATAAAGATTTTTGTACTTCATGATTGTTGTATGATAAAATCATAATAACTATTAATAGTTGTTTGATATCACAGTGATTTTCTGTTTTTTAGTTTTTTTATTTTTTTTCATATGATAAATTTTCTATAAAGGATGAAAAAATAAGTCAATTTATTTTTGAAACGCTATGATTATGAAATTGTTGAAGTGCCCATGTGTTACTCATATATGAGTTGTCCCCCATCGGAGAAAAAGAAGAGTATGCATTATTTTATAAACTCAAGGAGTAACTCCTATTATCACCAATTGGTTTTAGTAGTGAACATTCTTTGGGTTTATGAGTGGACTACTTCTTCTCCTCCTTGTTTGGGTTGCCCATCAGGCCCATTTTCTAAACTCTATCATGGTGTGTGAGCCCGGTTTGTTGTTGGACATTTAATCTTACCGCTGGTTAAGGAGCCTTTAATCGGAGGTTCATTCCCAATAGGGTTGTAACTTTTCTGGTGGGCTATTATTCTAAGGACACTCACATGTGAGGGGGAGTGTTGAAGTGCCTATGTGTTACCCACATCGGAGAAAGAGAAGAGTATGCATCACTTTATAAACTCAAGTAGTAACTCCTACTATCACCAATTGGTTTTAGTAGTGAACCTTCTTTGGGTTATGAGTATACTACTTCTTCTCTTCTTTGTTTGGATTGTCCAAACTCATTTTCTAAATTCTATCAGAAATTGATAACTAAAATGTAAAAATCATATTGATTTTCTATTTTCCCCATATCCTAAGCATAGTTTTTCTATAAGCGGGATACTAGATGATGATGATTATGATTTCCTATTTTTATTTTAGTCTTTTAGACAAATAAAACGACAAACAAAAAATGATAACGAGAAGCCTAAATGAAAAGGTTGTATTCGAGGCCACTAAATCAGCTACCATTTTTCTGTCGCCATAGAATGAGAAAAATAATCTTATTTTCACGGCTATTATAATAATTTTGTAAGTAAAAAAATTCTCTATCATCGAAAATACAATTGACGAATCCGGTCCACTGTTGAATATTTTTAACATTATTCGGTGTACTATATGGTTAAATTTTCAAGAATTAATAATCCAAGATAAAGTTAAGCTTTGTCTGATTAAGTAATAAGTCACTAAATTAAACAACCTTGACAAATTGTCCCAATTGACATTTAACAATTTAAAAGTAATACGTAGCTGATTAGCACGTGCACTGTAACCATTGTCTGGACTTAAGTATGTGTTTACTCAAGATAATCATGATTATTACTGTTTGAGAATAATAATTCATATTTTTGAATTAATAACAAAGAGATTTCTTTAAATTTTATTGATGAATTAATTTAAACTTAATTATTTGAATTAATTAGCCATATTATAATGCTTATACTTTCAATAAAAAAATATACTTTCATCGTGATAGAATTTAGCAAATGGGCCTGGGCAACCCAAACAAAAAGGAGAAGAAGTAGTTCACTCATAAACCCAAAGAAGGTTCACTACTAAAGTGATGCATACTCTTCTCTTTCTCCAATGTAGGACAACTTACATGTGGGTAACACATGGGCAATTTAACAGTCCATTCCCTAATGAAATTCCCACAAGAAATATTCACGGGATTTGAGAAAAAAGTATATTAGATATAGGAAAAATATGTAATTTGATCGCACAATTTACGTGCATGTTAAAACCAGACAAGGTAATCAAACGATAATAGATTAATTAAGATCATCAAACAGTAGACAAAAATCAGGATTCCTGATTTTGTTGTTTTGTGCATCAAAAACTTCTTTTTTTAAACCTAAATTGTGAAAATATATTGCCTCTATATTTATAGCCTATCAATTAAGCATTCGTACAAGATTCTGTCACGCCCCAAAAAGTTAAAATTCATGTCAATTATGCATTTTATAATTAGATGCCCAAAAGCAACTTGGTGCGAAAAATATGGTCATATTATTATTTTAACTATAATAATACTTAATTATAGAGCATATTATGAGTTACACATAATTAGCATATAATACTAATTTTATCGACAATATCATATGGAGTTACATATGTAATCTCAGATTGAATCTCTTTTTTTTTTTTTTTAAATTATATATATATATATTATTTACACACTTAATGACTCCTTTGCTAATTGTTACAAAATGGTTGAAATGATAATGAAAAGTTAGAGTAATTTTGATTGGAATATTTCTGAACAAGATTATTGGTCATGTTTTATTCTCCTTCGACAGTCTCACTTTCTTCACAAAATTCATTTTAATACATTATTTGCAAATGTCATATATATTATGTGGTAATGAAAAATTTGTGAACACTTTTTTTTTTATGATCAAACTTTCATTAATGATTTACTACCGATTAATACCGATTACCAAATCATTTTTAATATCATGAAATTTTACATTATAAATCATTTTCATTTACACCATTACGAAATACTAAGTCTTAAAGGTTGAGAATCATGCGTCTTCTGCATGCTAAAAATATATATACTCCCTCCGTTATTTAGTTGCAACATTGCCTTTTGGCATAAATATTAAGAAATGTCATTGTCAAATACATAATGTCTATAGTACCCCCTAATATTATTAGATAACAAGTTGATAATGTATGAAGTGAGTATAAAATAGGGGTAAAATAGAAAATTATTGAGTTACTTTTAGCCAAAAAGGTAATGTTGCAAATATTATAAAATATCCAAAAGAGGAAAATATTGCAAGTAAATTGGAACGGATAAAGTACTTATGTAGTTTATTTATGTTATATAAATAGTATATTTAATATGGACCACAATAAATTAAAGAAATGGAGCAAAATAAGAAAAGAACTTAAAAATATATAGATTGCAAATTAAGTAGCTAAATCAGAATTTACAAGTAGTTGATGAAATAAATGGGTGTTTGTATGTCATGTGGTTTCATGTGATCCAAAATTCCAAATTACATCAAACTCATCACCATCATCAATCAATATTTGTAATCGTAGTAGTGGTCCATTTTTTAGGTTTTTATGGGCTTCCAAAGATTTGTCTATCATCATCATTATACTTAGTGTTCCCTATCATCATCATTATACTTAGTGTTCCCGCACATATATAAATCTATGGTCAAAAGATTTACCTATATTTCTATCAAACAAACTAATTTTATTGTTTTAACATAGTCAAATGATTAGTTATTAATAAAACATACATAAGATTACTCAAATACTTAAACCAAAAATTCAACTAATCATGCACCAAAATTCAAGCCACCGCTACTTAAATTACGGGTTTACTTCTTTAATTCTTTTGGTTGATTCAAACAAGGGACAAAAACTACTTTAAGAGCATGCTTGGATTGGGTGTAAACACTTAATGGGGTAAAAAAAGTCAAAGTAAGAAAACGAAATTGATAAATGAGAAATTAGTGAAATTTGATTGTTGTAGAGGTAGAAGAATAGTTGCAAAGCAATGAAAAATGAAGGGACTCTCAATTTTATGGGGTAAATATTTATCTAGGGGAGGGTGGGGGAATGTATTATCTCCATAATAGGGGAAATCATCTTTTTCTTTCATTATTTTTATTTCATGGTTATTTTACCTTCTCCGCAACTATCTCAACTACTTCAAATGTATATCTATTTGCTTTCATTTCATAAGTTTGACTTTATTTCCCTTCTTAAATATTTACACTCAATCCAAGCATACCCTAAATAATATTAATTTGATTAAGCAAGTTTTGTATAAGACCATTTTTCATATAATTAGCTTCTTTCTTTAATTAATTATTACTTTAAAATTTTAAGTGGTTACATAAATATTACAAATGATCGTTCTATTTAAAATTGTAAGAGCATTTTAAAATTATAAATAATCATTATAAGGGTATATATATATTGAGACTGTCGCATTATGAAATTAAAACTCCAAAATTAAATTTGTAACAAACCTGTCGATGTCTACTTGGTACATTGTTTTACCTCAAAACTATGTACTCTATTTTCTTTGGCATCAAAGGGAGAAGTACTGAAATGGGTACTCCAAAAATTAACTCCTCACATTCAAATTAGAGGCGTGCTTAGAAAATGATTTTTACATAATTTTTGTTTTTGACTTTTTATAAGTTAAAGACAGAAAAAATATTTATTTTGTGACTTTTAAATCTGTAAAACAAGCTTTTAAGGCAAACAAAAATAAGCAGGTTTATTCATTGGCTATTATTTTTTTTAGCTTTATATGAGACCATTTTACCGTGAGACTGACTCATAGAAGCAATCCAAGTTAAACTTACAAAACAGTTAACTAAATAAAAACATATTTTTTCATTAAATGTTTAGAAATTTAAAATTAGGCCAACCAAAAAATAAAGAATTTTTTTAACTCACATTTTCTTTAATAAACAGCAAATAAATAACAACTAAATTCTCAGACAATAGTCATTTACCAAAACAAATCCTGAAACAAAAGAAATTATTACAAATATGTGGAATTATCACCTTATTAAGGTGCATAGAAGAGTGCAAATTATTGGTACTTGCTAGAACATGACTCAATGGTTCTGTATAATATGGATAAAAGGAGTCGGTTTTCATTCCATTTACAAAAAAACAAAAGCTAAGGGGCCAGTAACCATAATAATCTAAGCAAAGTACTCCTAACATAACTATATTAAGACCCCTTTTGATCTATGCAAAAGGATATGACTAGGTATCCGAAGAAACATCCATAAGCTTTTCTAAGGAATATATACACCAGCTCGTCTTGTAGGAGACCGTCTCACCATGAGACATGCCTATATAAATAGATTTTTTTCACTAATTAATGATTTTAAAATTATAACTGATTACTTTAACACTATAAATGTACATAAATATATGTGTCAGTCCAATAAAAATAGTCTTACCATGAGTAAGTCTCATTTAAAAATTTGTGTATGTACGAAAAAATCAAACATCAAATGCCCCACAAATCCGTGTTCAAATCACCTGGTCATGGCGTCCAGTGGCATTCTACTCGGACAAAACAAAGCTCGATCTTACTTATGAAGTTTCGACTATTTGAAGGTACTTTGAATATCCACAATCTTGCCCATATTGGATCAAGCCCATTCGAACATGTTAAACGTTATTTCCCCAACTGAAAAATGATATAATATGATACAAATATGAAAATATTACGTTGCCATTTTGAAAAATGATATCTTCCTTCCTTTCTAAAGTATACTGGGTGTATCTCTAAATGAAACATTTGTTATCATATTATTAGGATTGGTATGATGTTTCATATTTATTTATATTTCATACCTAGAAAACAAAAAATATTGACAGTTGAGACATATAGTCATCGTATCATAATAGAAAGAAAAATTGACATACATAATTCAACCTTTCAATCATCCGCTATGAATAATCCCACCTTTGGATTATTTTCTAATAATCCAACCTTTGTACAAAAATTGGCCATAACATACCCTATTACTAATAATAGGTAATAATAGGATATGCTATTAGCAAACTAAAATAAAGGTTGAATTATTGACAGAGAACTAAAGGCACACATTGGATTATTAAAAAATAATCAGAAGGTTGAATTATTCACAACGGATGAGCAAAATGTTGGATTATTAATGTCAAATTTTCCTAATAAAAAAAAATTGGCACAATCATACAAAATTCTTTTTGTAAAATGTGAGAATTAGAAAAGAGGTGTTTTTAAAATGTAGGTAGATAAAATTCCATTCTTAAAAAAAAATCATTCTTATTCACATTAAGATGGGGAGAATTAGGAGTTGGACAAACGGTTGAAATCTTTTCTTTTTATCCTTTTGACGAGGATTCAATACTCAACACCTACAGGATAATTAAGTTTCTTTTCCGTTTCTTTTCCACTTGTCTGTAGGAATTCTCCAACCCAACTCACGATCTAAAAAACTAATATGGATGGAATAGCAAATAGCGCAAATGAGTAAAACGACATCTTCATAAAGGTCAGATGAGCGCTCAAAAATGAAGTTAACAGGAACCAATGCATCTACCCAAGGCCAAAAGCCTTAAAAATGAAGTTAACAGGAACCAATGTGTCTACTCAAGGCCAAAAGTTTTCAGCTAAGCGTGAGTAATTCATAAACACACAGCACTCAGCATATTCTGATTCAAATCCAATGCATCTTCACACGGGTTCTTATCTTATTTTGATCTTGCGTAATTGAATGCAGCAATATACAAAATCCCCCAATTTGGTTTGCAACGCAAATGACAACAGAAATTTTGGGATATGGAAAATAAGATAACTCAACCAAAAATCACTAAATTATGCTTTCAATGGAAGTAAGTCAAGCTAAATTCATCAAGATGCAGCCATTACCTGACAAAAAATTCATAGAACTCCTGACAAAAAATATAACATCTTGTAGCTAACAGTCTCAGAATCCTTTACTATAGCTACTACAGCTGATTGGGTTAAACAAGCAAGAACACCGAGCGTTGAGAAGATTGACGACAATAGCACCAAAAAGAAAACTGCTTCACCAGTGTATACAACAACCTCAACATCACTAAATGCTTACTTCTTCTTGCCAGCTTCAGCTGCTTTTGTCTGCCAAAGACGCACAATAACATAGATAAATATAAGAAAAGTCTCAACACAGATGTCAAGAAGGATTTGACAAAGAAGCTTGAATGGAGGGGAATTTAGTGAGCGAAATACAGTAGTCTTACCTTCTTAATACCACGGATCTTCTTGGCCCTGTTCTTTCGTTCCTTCATTTGTTTCCTAGATTTTTCAACCTTGGTGGCCAATCCATTCTGCATGTTGTTAAGTAATTCGTCAGCAGTCAGCACAAGGAAAATATAGTAAAGATCCAAACTAATAGTCTACAAAAGATATCAGCAAATTACCCTGATCAGCCTGTACTTGGGCTCATACTTCTTCGCACTGTCAACAGAATCGTAAATCAAACCAAATCCAGTTGATTTACCACCTCCAAAATGAGTACGAAA
Organism: Amaranthus cruentus; assembly: GCA_019425755.1. Classification (NCBI taxonomy): domain Eukaryota; kingdom Viridiplantae; phylum Streptophyta; class Magnoliopsida; order Caryophyllales; family Amaranthaceae; genus Amaranthus; species Amaranthus cruentus. Next base: position 1,501,374 of record CM033461.1, on the reverse strand, counting down.
CTTGAACACAAAAATGGAATTTGGATCATTCACATCGTACAGCCTTGCCAACTTCTCCTTCAACTCAGCCTTTATATGAGAGGAAACTTGGTCAGATAACATACGAGATAGAGACAAATAAACATACACAATAGGATAATAAGAAAATGAAAGCTACACTTCAACAGAAAATTTTCTTCCTTTCCATGATATTTAGGGATATAATAATCTCTTTACATAGTAAACTCAATATAGATACAAGTTGTAATATCAATAAACTAAAGTAAAAATTTTCTTTAAGAACTTGAATATTTTGTAATGAAGAGCACAAAAACAGTAAACAGCCATCTGCAAGCATAAATGTCCACTAAAACCCTATAAAGAAGAAAGCTATTGTGAAAACACTCATCAACTTATATCATAATTAGCATTGAAATTATTGTTTTGGATCAACTGCAAATGTACTAGGCTCAGTGCAACTACAAAACATATGCAACAACCTTGTTCAAACAGAGGATAAACATAAATGGCAAAAAGAGTGATAACTAATAGGTCTAATTTTTAAGAAAGGCAACATGCACTCTATCTATGACACCTTTGAACATGAATTAGGGTTTAATAAAATATTGCATATGATAAAAAAGAACATCTCAGTTAGTAAGATCAGTAATGCTAAAATCTCTTCAGTTACAATGATTAAGCACCCTATGTTGTAAAGTTAATATCAGCATATGCAACATCTTGAATACAATAAGAAGCCAAATAATTGAATTTTCAAGCTTTGATCCTATCATCCCTGCAATTTACAAGCAAGCCGGCCACTTCCTTTCATTTGCTATATTTCTATTCTTGCTTCTCCCGATTAACTTACTACTCCCCCAATTCAGAGTTAAAGGACTCATTTGCTTTTTAAAAACTATTCACATTTCACTCTAAATTTGTATTTAATTCTTAATCAACAAGTTCAAATATAATTAAGTGAGAATTTGTTTGATTCGTCTCAATGTGATATTATTAACGTTAAACTTTTTATAACTTTTAATTAAACGCAATTAGATATATTATGAATTGAATTAGTGCATTGTCAAACGTGCAAAAAGCAAATGAGACATTAACTTTAAATTGGAAAGCGTACATTTCTGTTTTTCACAATGGTCCTGTCACTTTCTATATTTCTATTTTACCATCCATTAATTCAAACTTTTTGCCTTGTTCTCCTAACAAACCAATAGTGGCCTTAATGTAGCAAACTAACTGTGATAGAGGAGTATAATTGGAATAACATAGAGGATAACTACAATATTAACACAAAATCAATTCTTTTTAACAAAAAATCAGAATAAAAATATCTCCGACACATCAAATCCAGTTTAATTTGCTTAACAAGTGAGTTTAAATTAATCTAACAAAAGACTACATCAATTTCTATCATCAAACATACATAACGCTGCATATTCAATGGAATTTATTAAACCAGATACAAATAAAATCAGTTCTTTTATATAAAACAGAAGCAATGCTGATCCAAGAAAATACATAATATGATACCTTGGAGACATTAGCACGACCGGGGTGAAGAACATCGATGATCTGAGATGTGAAAAAGGAGAACAAAATAAAAACATCAAGATTAATTAGGTTTACAATTAAACAACACAATCTGAGAGAAAAAAGAAAGAAATGAAAGAGAAGAAAGTAGAACTAACGAATTGCTTTCGGGAAAGGAGACGGTTGGTCATGAACTTGCGAGTTCTGATAGTGACTGCCTTGTCCGCCATTGTTGGTTCTCTCTTCCTCTCTTTGAAATTCAAGCGGCTGCTGAAAGGTTCCACGGAGAGAAAGAGAGAAAAAGGAGGATACAGCGTATTTTAGCCTAGGGTTTAATACTTGTCTTAGATTTGGGCCGGGCCTTCTTTTGGGCCTTCGTAAACAGTGAGGTTTATCTTTTGTTTGGACCTTGCTATTAATCATGCTGATAATTGAACTCATTCATCAGTTTTTTCTTGTTCTCAATTTGGAAGACGCTTCTCATGTTTAATCTACTAGAGCTTAATGTCTATTTTTACTTTAAATCTTTTTTTATGGCTGATCCATTTTGAAATAGAAGTATTTAGGAGTATATTTTAGAGCTAAAGTTTCATGAGCTATTCTTGTGAGAGATCGTCTTATGGTGAGATGATATCATTGCAAATAGATAAGCTTTGATTAAATTTTGATCGAGTTTATTAGAAACAATGTAGATACGAATACTAGTGATTGGATATAAATTCCAGTCAATGTCGAATTGTCTAATGTCATGTTTGGGAACAATGATTTCATTTGAAAATTTGGAATTGACTAAAATTTATTATTTGGCAAATATAAATTTTTAAAATTTGGATTTGGATCAAATTCATTATTGTTTTCACCCGTTTGGTTAGTGGTACTCAATCGCGGTAATGGGAATGATTTATAGTGTAGTATTTCATCAAAAGTTTTATATCATTCCCATGGTAATAGAACTTTGATCACAAAAAAGTTTTTTTGTGTATAAATTTTCATTACCTAATACCACCTCCCACAAAGGTAATACATTGGAATGAATTTTGTGAAGAAAGTGAGATGATTGAAGTTGAACAAGCATGCCATCAAGGTAACCAAGAGATTTTTCAACCAAAATTAAACTTATTTTTTATTCTCATTACCACCGTCTATTACTACCTACCAAACGGGCCGTCAAAGTAGTTAAATTTGAGGATTTGAGAATGACTATCCAAAGCTTGTCATTCTCAATTATTCATTTAAGATTTCATAATTGAAATCCATAATTTAAAATAAAATACTTATTTCCAAACACTACATAACATAAATCATAGGTAGACAAAGTTAATTCATGCAGGAGATTAGTGTTTGACCCAAACGATTAACTCTCGGAAAACTTAGAATGTTAATTTATGAGATACTAGTATGTGTTCCCGTGCGATGTACAGATGTGTAAGTTTGTTAATTTATATGAAAAGTTTTTAATTGATGATTTATAACAAAATTTTACTAACTTACAAGATTATTAGTAAAAGTAATCTATTTTTACTAATAAAAAGTAATTTTTACAAATTGACATGCTACAATACAATATCCTTAATCATAATTATCATCGTAAGAATATTTAGATAAGATTTGGTTATCATTTTGTAAATATCAAAGTTAGCAGAATAATTAAGTAAATGAATATTTTAATATTATTTTAAAATAAATAGATACTTTATTTAAGAGTTTCCAAACCTAAGGTTATTTTTAGTTGATAATCATTTTTAATTTTAGTTTTTTTTATCGCAAATAAGGTACTCCATAATTAATTTTATATACATGTAAATCAACTAAAGTCAAACTTACCAAAATTAACTTTTTCTTTAAAGAAAAGTATAATTAAAAAAAATTAAAATTTCTAAAATTAAGTTTTTTCTTACTATATTATTATATCAATTTATCTAAGAAATTAAACTTAATTTAAAAAAATTTTTATATTCAATTATCTGAGTACATGATTGTTGATAATATAATTGTGCTATTGACATTCTAATTGTTGGCCATTGATTGTCTTTGTTATTTTTCTAAATACATTTACTGATATGAATGCAAAATAAAATAATTTTTTACCCCATATATAATTAATATATTATACATATTAGGAAAGCCAATATATATTAAATTCAATCAAAAAGTTAACATAATACTATACATTTGATTATTTTTATTTTGGAAAGTTTTCTTGGGCGGGAAAAACTCTTTTGTAGCATTGACACGTATCATATTCTTTTATTGTATTAGTAGATAGTATGATATGATGATATGATGATATGATATGATATAGAATCTTTTGTGAATTACAGTCTCAAAGTTTTCTCGTTTTGTGAATTACAGCCGCAAAGTTTTTTTTTTATGAATTACAGCCACCAACTTTTGAAAATGACCACCATTACAGCCAAGTGACCGGTTCTCACCGTTGACCAGCATTTCTACCTTTGACTTTTCATTTTTCTGATTTTTCCTTTTCTTTTTCCTTTTTTTTTTCGTTTTCTTTTTTTTTGATTTTTTTTTTCTTTTTCCTTTTTTTTAATTTAATTCTTCATCCCAATCTCAACCCATCATCACCCACCATTTCTAGAATTCTTACAGACCTTGAAGCTCACCATAATCTTTGGTGTAATTGATGGCCATTAGAATTCTGGTGAGATTATGGTGAGCTTCAAGATCTTAACAAAGTAAATAACACTAATTGATGGCCATTAGAATTACAGATCTTGAGATTATGGGTTGATTAAACTTTATCAAGTGGGTTGATTAAACAATAATCTCAACCCATCATCACCCCTCTCTCGAAGACAGGGATTCCACCATTGATGGCCATTAGAATTACACCAAAGCTTTTTCAAAGATTCAGCCAAAAACCCGATTCATTTCTCGTAAAACAACCCCAAAACGAAAATCCTTCTTCAACCCTAAATCAGTTTTTCGTTTTCCAGTACGAAATTGATTAAATCAGTTTTGAATCTTAGTATGGCGTCTATTGACCCGATTGTTGAAATGGGTATTTGGATTATGAAGTCAAAATTGATTGAATTACCCGTTTTTCGTCAAGCAATTTTGGGGTCAGTTTGAATTTGACAGTTTAAGAAGGATTGGAGGTCTAAGAGGATTGATCGAGAGAGGGGTGATGATGGGTTGAGATTACGGTGAGCTTCAAGGTCTGTAAGAATTCTGGAAATGGTGGGACAGATGGGTTGAGATTGGGGATGAAGAATTAAATTAAAAAAAGGAAAAAGAAAAAAAAAAAGAAAAAAAAAGGAAAAATCATCAAAATGGAAAGTCAAACGTAAAAATGCTGGTCAACGGTGAGAACCGGTCACTTGGCCGTAATGGTGGTCATTTTCAAAAGTTAGTGGCTGTAATTCATTAAAAAAAAACTTTGCGGCTGTAATTCACAAAACGACCAAACTTTGAGGCTGTAATTCACAAAAGATTCTATGATATAATATGAAGTATGATATGATATGATATGATGATATGATATGAAATATGAAATATGAAATATGATATGATAGTATGATAGTACGATGATATGATGATTTGGTAAAATGACAGATATTTATGTTAATTTTTGTATACAATCAAGTGTGAGTTTGAATTAGTTGATTTAAAATAAGTCAAAAACGAGTTGTTTCAAGAGACCAATTTACTGAGCACTAATAAATATTTGTTTGACAACTCGACCATTTATATATACGTAAAAAGTTAATGTTTAACAAACTATTTTATCAAACACATATATTTTTTTTTCAAACACACTATTCAAAAGTTCTTTTCTTTTATCATTTCCCACATTGTCTTTCCTTTTCATTTGACTTTACTTTATAATTTATATCACTCATTTTGCATTATTTAAAGGGTAAATTGTTATTAATAAACCAATTTGTTTGATCCGTTGAAAATTAATTCACGTATCAACCACCTATTAATTTTTTTTTTGAGAGAACCTATTATTTTTTTTAAATAGATCCACCTATTAAGTATATTTGCTATAAATAAATCGACCTGTTGTTCATAACAATAGTCAAAACCTCTTTGTAAATAAAAAATTAGAAATAAGTAATAGTTGGGTTTATTTTCAACAATTATATCAAATAGATGAGTTTATTTAAAATTATATAATTATTTAATCCATTTTCAGCCGATGGAGCAAAAATTGATTTATTTTTACACTTTTTCCTATTTTACATTGAAGTTTTTTTTTTTATTTTTTTTTATTTTTATCATAGTCCTAGATAATGCAAAATGATTGCCAAATTGGTGTAGTCCATATTTTATCCGTAATCTTGCTAGAAGGTGATGCAAGTAAGATACCAGGAGTCCAGGCTGAGTATCTGAAATATGAGGCACAAAATATCTTCATCAGTTTCTGAAAAAAATGGGTGTTCTTCCGCTTATTTCTTCTTCCTGTCTTCCCTTGCAAACCCATATTCACTTCCTATCAACAAAAACCCAACTCCAAAATCCAATCTTTGGGTCTAAATCCTCTTCAACTATTCTTAAATCCGTTAATTTAACTTCCAAAAATGTAAAATTAAGAAGTAAATCCAATGATCAAGCTGAGATTAACCCTATATTCACTGATGAAAATGGTGTTGTAAATGATATGGAAGCTTATCTCAATTCTCTCTCCCTTGAATATGATTCTGTTTGGGATACTAAACCTGCTTGGTGAGATTTCTAAGCTTTAATTTCTCTAATTTTTACTTTTACCCATCTTAGTTTTTTGTTCGAACTATTATCAATTGTTAAATTCTCCTTGTTTTTCTGAAAAAATCATTCTTTTTGTTAGACCTTGAATTGCTGTAATGATTTTTTTGGTAATTTATTAAATCGCAGGAAAAAAAATACTGAAATTAAGGAAACTAATGCTTACAATTGTTAAAGTATATAACATATCTTGGCAACTCAACCAAAAGCTTAAGCTTATGGTTGAGGCCCCAAGATATGTTATATACTCTAACACGCCCCTCACACGAGAGCGTGGATGCAACACAGGCCTACCTGGTGCTTAATATTCGAACCCGTAACCTGTTGTCACACTGGATTCTGATACCATGTCAAAGAACCAACTCAACCAAAACCTTAAGCTTATGGTTGAGGCCCAAGATATGTTATGTCATATACTCTAACAACTCAACTCAACTAATAGGTGCTTGAATCATGGGAGTTGTTCTTGTGGACTTACTAATGTGCTTACTTAGTTTGAGGGTGGTGAGGGTTTGGGACTGGGTTAACAGCTTTCTCGTTTTTATTTTGGTTAATCCAGGGGAAAAGGGGTATGCCCCCGTTTCCACAATGTTTGCCACAATGCTCCCCATTTTTCTATTGGGCGAAGCTGATGAGAGCAAACATGATGGGATCATATGAACTATGGAGTTGGGATGGGAGAAAATTGTTTGGGTTTTATGAACAAAAGATGTTGCAATCTTGAAAGGACAATCATAATGAGATTGTGGTAACTATGAACAGTGGAGGGAGCAATGGTAAGGATCCATAAGAACTAAACCAGATGTCGTTGCTGACTGTTGTTTGCTTATTAGACTATAACCGACAAGCCGCCCAATTGCCATGTAATTGACGGCCATACTCAAACAACTTGATGAGGGTTATTGTAGCTTGATGGTGGATTGGAGATAGGGCAAATAAATCATGTGCCTTGCTCTTGCTTCACAGATATGGTGATCTAGTCTATAGAAACAAGTGAAGCTAATTACAGTGTTTTCATTCTTCCCAGGATTTAGTGTACCAAACTATTATTGGTAAGTAGATAATTGAAACCTAAGTTTCAAGTGAGGTCTTAACTCACTATATTATCATCCATTACGAGAAGCAAACAAGACATCAACTAATTAATGATATCACTACACTCATCAAATCGGGAAGTTGTGTCTTTCAGGTTTCAAGCTTCACCCTCGGTGATCTATAGTAACTAAAAAGGAAATTTGTTAATTTGATGTTTTCTTGATGGTTAGGAGTGATTTTGAGGGTGGAGAGTGCTTATGTTAGCAACGCTGTTGACTGTGTTATTGATTTTCTTGAGTTTGCAAACAAACACATAACATAGTTTGTTCAATTATGATAAAGAGGCATATATACTTGCAAACAAACACATAACATAAATTGACAAATTCTTTACTCCGTTTTCTTGTTAGGTGTCAGCCATGGACGATAACCCTGACTGGCGTGTCACTGATTACGTGCAGCTGGTTGGTTCTACATTCCATCGTCATCACCTTTTTAGTTTCGTCTCTGATAGGTGCTTGGTGGTACATCTTTCTATACTCTTATCCTAAGGTTTGTGCTCCTCTACTGTTAAGACTTAAATAGAGTATATATAATGTGAATGGAGAACTGACTGCACACAAGCCTTTATGATTATTTCATCCTAAAATCAATTGGCAATATGAGTAACGCATCAAACTTATATCTTAGTCAACCTCTCTAATTTTTAGATGTGGGATCACATGTGGGCTAATGTCTAACACTACCTTGCTTCAGTGGAAGCTCTGTTTACCCTTGGGTTGGACAGTTCACTTTTCAGCTCTGTCTACCCTTATAGCAAAACGAATAGATGTATTTGAATAGTCAAAGCTCCAACTTAGGCACGGCCGCACAAGAGCTTGTCTAAAACTATGTTGACTGTTATTTGGCTTCATTGATTGCGAGCTTCTTATAGAGTTATAGCACTCTCTTTTGGAATTGTACTTTAATGCTGGTTTAGTTTAGCTCTGAATAGAAACACCGTAAATAATACTCCATATGCATATTTCCTTCCAGGCGTATACAGAAATGATTGCTGAAAGAAGAGCGAAAGTGAAGAGTGGCTCAGAAGACACTTACGGATGGTCCAAGAACCAGTAACTTGCAATGGCACCATACCCACCCTCTTACTCTTATCCTATCGAAAACAAGATGGGTTGAACGGTTGATTAATTGAATTCGCGGTGGCCTTTGAATTACAAACTTCCAAATGAGGTGCAAGGCTTTGCTATGGCCATTCACATAAATGGAATATTGTATCAATTTTATTTCTCATGTGCAGAAACTTTGGAAAGGTGATTTGCGAGGTTCAATTTGTACGTAAAATGCTAACACTAGTTTTACAAATTTCGTTTAAACGGGTTTGAAGACGTGCAATCTTATCTTTGTCATCACAAAGAAATTGTTTTTGCTTTAATTTTAGAAATACAAAATTTTAGCAATGGACAAATCCTATGTAGTTCATGCAATACAACTTCTTGAATGACTGAAATTTCGTAAGCATTTTATAACATTTTATTTTATGTACAAAGTCCAACGTGGCACATCGAAAATGATGACATCGTTTCAACTAAAGAGATGAAGTCTCTCAACTCGCAAGTCGAAAGTAAAATAAAATTTTGGGAGTTTATAAATTCATTTACACATTGACATGGAAACACCAAAAGTTTGAATGAACTAAGACGATAAATAGTTTCCGAGAGATCATGGCTCCTGCACCCAAATTCTAACAGTTCTATCTTTGTCCAAGCCTGCTGAAGCAATCATGTTTTGCTTCGGATGGCATGAAACAGAGATCACCGTGTCAGTATGACCTTCGAGTCTCTGGATCAGATTCCTACCTTGAAGATCCCACAAGTAAACACAGTGATCTTCTGATCCGCTCACAATATACTTCCCATTTGTCACGGAGAACGTTGGAGTTATGCAATATACTTTGTTGACATGGCCCTGATAAATTTTCAGGAATTTTCCGGTCAAGTAGTTTGAGAGTTTCTGCAACCAAAAACATAAGAGCAAAACAAAGAAAAAGAAGCATGTCAAGCCAACGCCAGTTTTATAGAGCGAGATAAATCAAACACTAGATGTTGAAATCATAACGAAACTGAAGTATATGTTCTATTGTTTTGTCAAGTGTATAAGAAAATTAATCAACCAAGCAATTATTCAATAGTTATCAAACCTTTGAAGACTATAGAGCAGAGTTCTTTTGAACATGAAAGGCACAAAAGCAGTGAACTTTCACATTATTTCAGTTTGAAAAAAAAATACCTCCAACAAGTAATCTATAAAACAGCCTATAAGCATTCATTCAAATGCAAAGGTACATAATGCATACAGAAGTTCAGATGGTAACATTTCATAGTAATAAAGTAACAAGAAAGCAAAACCATAATCTACAAACAGCTGAATACAGCATCACTTCCTAACAAGAGTTCTCAACACATTACGCCACAACATCAATCTTAACGTTGCTTAGATACAATGACAGCCTCAATCTTTCAATGTATATCCTACCACATTGTACATTCATGTCAGAGTTACCAATGCCAAACAAATAGAAACTCCTCCAAGCAAAAAGATTACTGTCAAAAAACTAATTGATCAACAAAAAAATGTCCATTTGGGAGCAACAAAGACAGCTCATCTTTCACAACCTAAGTTCATCAAAGTTGCCAATTTGGATAACTAACTTTTACCCATCAAATCTAAATCAAACACCCTCTTATTCATTCCCAACTATAAACTACACCAAAACCAATCAAGAACCCTCTAATTTTCAAATTTAAACAACCTTATCCCTTTCCAACTCCCATTACATCAAACAAAATCATTTCATTGATATCCACAATACTTAAGGCATTCCTCAAAATTGACAAAAATCCATCAACAAAGAACTTTCAAAAAACCCAGCATTAGTTTGAATTAGTACTAGTATTCTACCAAAAAATGGCATTTAATCCACACCAACTATTAAAACCTCATGCAAATCTATATCAATATAACATGGTAACTGAACGTTTTTTACAATAAGCAAATTCATTTTAGCTACATTGATCAACTAAAAAAAATTCCAACGAAATTGACAAAGGTAGTAACTTCCAACGAACCAAAATTTTCAATTGGATTTAATTCCTACATCAACCTAATGATCTCTTAATATTTATGCAAATCAATAAATGCTGTAAACCCAAAGTTCTTAGCTTACTCACCAGAGTATTATCCAAAGTGGCAATAAGAATAAACTTTCCATTAGGTGAAAACTTAGTAAAAGAAACTCCAATTTTATCATCAATCAATGTCTTCAACAATAACCCAGTAGCAGCATCCCAAATCTTACAACTCCCATCATGAGAACCAGAAACAATCAACGACCCATCCGGGTTAAAACTAACAGAAGTAACAGGCATCGAATGCCCAGTTATATTCATAATACTCCGACCCGTTTTAACATCCCAAACCCTAATCGTCTCATCAAACGACCCAGAAACGATCAAATTCGAAGGTTGATTAAAATTAACGCAAAATACAACACCAGTGTGTCCTCTTAGGGTTTTAACACAATCGCTAGAAGAAGCATGCGCATCCCAAATGCGAAGAGTGGTATCATCGGAAGCTGAAACGATGTAATGTGAATCAGAAGACCATGAAAGGTCAGAAATTCCCTCGGTGTGGCCGGACAAAAGGGAAATTAGGGTTAGAGTTTGTGAAGAGTAAAGGGCTAGGGTTTTGTCGAGAGAAGCAGTAGCGAATAGTTCGCCATTGTTGGAGAATTTGACGCAGGAAATGGCTCTTTTATGAGGGGTGAGGATTTTATGGAGGCGGTATGGTTTATAGGGTGGTGGTTGTTGAGATTGTCCACTGGTAGCCATTGTTGAAGGTAGATTGAGTTTTCTATATTTAGGTAATTTAAGGGAGAATTTTCGAGCGAGAATGTATAATTTTTTTTAAAAAAAGAAAACCAATTCTTTTTAGAAAAGCGTTGAATTAGGATAGTAACCTTGGTCTTGCAGCAACTTTTAACATTTTACTCATTTGTCCGATAGTATTTTTTTTAATTTGATTGAAGTCTACTCCGTCCGTCCCATTAAATTTGTAATATTTGTCATTTTGATCCGTCTCACTTAATTTGTATTATTTTTATTTTTATTTTAAGACAATGGCGCACTACTATTTTTCATCTTTTTTAAATTAAAATACTATTTTTCTCTTTAATGCAATCTATACAAAACGGAGGGAGTATTTCATCTACTTATTTTTTCATATATTTTTTATTATAGTAGAAAATATAAAAATCTGAAAATAAGAAAAGGGTGAGAAAAATTGTTTTTAGATATTTCTAAAATAAAAAAATATTTTTAGGCCATCATATTTGATAAAGGATTGTTATTAAAAATAGATTCACAAAAACATCATTTACATAATATAATGACTTTTAATAATTGAAACTTTTAATATATGCTAATTGTTAGAAGTATATCTTATTTAAATTAAGGATATGAAATACTTTTTTATTTTATATATTAAGTCCACTTTTCACTAAATCCCTTCCCATTAATCACAATTAACAGGAAATAAAATTATATCATATAATTAAAGTGAAATCTTCAATAATAAATCAATTTTGTTTGGTTAGCAATATAAGTCCAATAAAATTATAATGTACATTACAATTGAGATTTAATAGCACAATCTAATAAAGAGAAAGTCTCGGTAAATAACGGTTATTTGTGAGGTTAATAAATCACCCTTATGTATGTGGTACAATGTGATAGGATGAAAGTTTTATTATTTTAATTTATCTTTTTTGATTTTGTTTATTTTAATGTTATTTTTTGTCTTTTTATGGTGATTTACAAATCACGGTTATTGATTAGGATTTTTTGTCTAATAAATCATTTGAACTAATCTGTCACATCAGAATCTTTGAAGTTGATTTGCAACCTAGGAGCAGTTCATCATTTTTTAGTTTTTATTACTTTCTAGTCTTTTTCTATATACTTTTAAAAATGACATTTATAAAAGAGAATATCATTTTTAGTAGTAAACTTAAAGAAACAAAGAAACATTGATAGTTGGATAGTGTGTGTAAAATATTAATTAAAGGTAATTATGTAGTCAAAGGATGTCAAATTTGTCAGAATCTAAGAAGAATTAGTGTTAATCAGTAGTTTTCTAAGAACTATTGTCTTGCAGGGTTATTGAAGGGTTTTTGTGTACCTGCTTTGGACTTTAGTGCATGGGAAGCTCACGTGAGATATGAGGACACTTATCTTTCACTTAAGCATCATTTTAATGAAGTGGGACACGTTTTGAAAGGAAAGGTTAGAAACACTACAAAAGACAAAGATATTAATTAATTGAGATTAAGAGATTGACATGTTTCAAAAGAAGAGTGGAGCATGCAAAGAATGTTTTTGAGGATTAGAGAAGGAATGTTTGCTCTACAATCATTAACTATAAATACTCATTGATAGTTGGATAGTGTGTAAAATATTTTTCCTCACTTTTATGGAGTATAAAGTTATGAAACAACGACGAGTAAAAAGTTATGAAACAAAGGCATAGTACCTGTAAAACCAAAGTAGTCTCATTGACAACCGTGCATACTTAGTGAATGATCAATTGATCATAGTGCAAAATTTTGAATGAGGTAACATTTGTAATGATAGTAATAGTAATGTGGATGGTTTTGCAAGTACTATGGCTTATAATATACGTAATTGACTAATTATCATGGAACAAATACAATTAAAGCTTATAATAAACCTCTTAGAATCTAATACAGATTTCCACTATTTCTTATGTGCGAATATCTCTAGTTCTAAATAATAAACTCTTGTAATAAACTCTTAATACAAATATTCAGCATTCTGTAGTCCACATGACTCTGAAATCACATATGTAACAAGTTTTAAGGGTACATAATCTATCAGGGTAAGTGGGGTATTAGCATGAATGTTCACCCATCAAACACAAATTCAAATCTTATTGATAGTTTGCAATAGGCTAAGTTATACTATGACCGACCATCAAGACCTGTGTCGTATGATTATCTGGGCACCATGCTGAGGCCGGAAAAATATAGTATTCATTGGTGCATGAACATAGGATGGTGAAAGCTCAAACAAAAAGTATTGCAGAATCATAGACAACGCCAATTTTGCTTCTGTCATGGCAAATTTTTCCCCTACACATATTTTTGGTCCCCAACCAAAGGGGAAAAAAGCGTTATTCCCATTGCTTGCCTTGGAAATCCCATCGGCGAACCTCTCTGGCTTGAATTCTTTTGCGTCATCACCCCAAATGTCCGAATCTTGGTGAATAGATTGCAATGAGAAAACAATTATTGCATCCTTAGGAACTGAGAATGCACCAAGATTTGTATCCTTGCAAACTCTTCTTGATAATCGAGCTCCTGGCGGATAGAGTCTGAGGACTTCATACAATATCATGGTCACCTAAACAAGAATAGAAATGATAGATTGAATGGCCGTACAAGTTGTAAAAATGGGGACGTTTCGATGGTAAAGTGTGGAAAAACAGAAAATATATGGGCTTCCAACACTTAGATTTTTAACCTTCAACAATAAAATGCATACAATAATCAGAGATCATCTTTTGAAGAGTAACAGAGAACTTACTGTCTTTAAATGGCTCACACCTTCAAAATCTGGCACATTACATCCAAATGTTTGCAAGACTTCTTCCCGTGCTCGTGCTTGCCAATCTTGATGCTTGCCCAATAAAATCAATGTCCAACCCAACAGTGTCGATGTAGTTTCTTGTCCAGCCAAGTAGAATAGTTTACACTCTTCAATTAATTCTTCAAGGCTCATCCCAACATGCTGATTTTTGCCATCGTCAACTGGTTGTTGAATATCTTTAGAATTGGAATCCAAGAGTATACCCAACAGATCAGACTTTACTGGTTCTCCAGCCTCAATTGCCTCTTTCCTCTTGTTGATAATTGCACACAATGACTTATGTATTTGATCTTCGATGGCCTTAAACCTCCTATTTCGTGTTGTTGGAATGTATCTGAATGCAAATGGAAGGGTTAATCCTATTTTTCTGAATACATATAGTAGGAAAAATGTAGTAAGCTATATTGACCAAATTATATTAAAAAAATATTTATTTGGTCAAAAATTTAAAAATTGAACCAAAATAGCTTAAAAATATTTCAATTCAAGATAAAACCTCGTCGAGGAAAATTATTAAAAAAGACAATTAACTTGTAGTCTTTGTTGGGTATTTGTACTTAATGTGAACGGAATGTTAAAATTTTAGAGAATATTCAAAATGTGCATTTTAATCTATACTAACATTGACTTCAATGTTGACATTGATTTTTACTTTCCGACCGTACTTAAATTAAAACCTTGATCCGCCACAGACCTGAATCCGGGTATATACACTGAATGCATAGTTTGAAGAATTAAATCAGTTTCCTCTATAATAAGTTCAAATATCATTTGCCCCTCTTCATAGTTGCTACCAAAGGCTGCTCTAGAGATCACATCAGCACTAAGTTTTGCTAAATCTGGCCACACATCTAGTTCAGCTGAACCCATTTCATCTACTAGCATCTTCCATTTGCTGATAATCTCTGCACAACTATCATGGAATGCGGGTAACATCAGCTGCAACAATCAATAAAATCAACTAATCACCCAAAAACTTTCATGGATCATCAGTTTATGCATTCTTAACTATGAGAGCTATTAAGAATTTCACGATATGGATATGTAACAGAATGCTACTGTTACGGGCAGAATTTCGCCCAAGAATATGTACAAACAGAAAAAATAGTGATCAAACAAACAAATGAATGGTAGTATTCGAGCCACTACCAAGCTCCCTCCAAGAATCCTCTTTTTATTTATTTATTTGATGATTACAAATGATTATTATGTCCCTATATATAGGTATGGGACATTACTAGAACATTACTAAAATATAAGTATGGGACACTACTAAAATAGAATGACACCTAAGCATACAAAATATAAGACTCTCAATCTAATTATTTCTAATTAAATGCCACCCGTCCCTTTCTTAAGCCTTTTCCTTTGGTAAGTAATTAAGACCGGTTTAGCCGGTATCCCATGTGTTACAGGATATTATCACTTGAATGATCTAATATGAAACATTAAAGGGAATACATAAATCAACTAAAGCTTTTGTAGACTGAAAATTCTTGTGGCAAACACATGACATGGACTTTTTGGTCGTATCGCTTGAATGATCTCATATGAAACCTAAAGGCAATACATAAATTAACTAAAGCTTCTGCAGACTGAAAATTCTTGCGGCAAACACTTGACATGGATTTTGGCCGCATCCTCTATAGGTATGCTTTGCAGTATTTCATCCCTCCAAAGACTATGATCATAGTTTCTAATGGGATACACTGTATATAATGATGATAATCAACATGCCTAAATAAAAACTAAAGTATAAAAGTAGAAGTAAACAAAGATAATGGTGTGCAATACAACATTAAAAACGGGATTCAGATGCAAAATTTGACGAAACCGAGCAAACATCTAAAACACATACTGATATACACATGCATTTGTTCTGTTTATAGGCATGCAAACATCATTAAGAATCAAGAGTATTTTATTTCATAATGCCATGTCCAATTCCAAAAGTAGTGCAAATTTCAACCTCTAACACTTGAATAGGCATTTATTCTCGACATTCAGACACGTACACAACATAGAACTTAACAAACACAATACAGGCCACTAGCAGAGCTCCCTTATTTAATATAACTCTCTAGACTCTAATTGCTTCTCAGACTCTCCCCTTAATTCAAGAATTGGTAAATAGGATATAGGAGAGTTAGGAAAGAACCTTCAACTTCTCAACATGGAAGGCAGGACTGATCAACTTCCGATGTTCGGCCCATTTTTCTCCCTCATAGCGAACAAGCCCAGGTAAAAATTTGGCAAGCATGAAATTTACCTTTGGCTTTTGAAATTCATGTATCCTGGTGAAGACCTCTCTAACCAACTCTGGCTTTGAGAGGTGTACTAATGGTATAGGACCTTGCCAGAGGAAGAAGTCCTTACCTGCATTATAACCATATTGAAAACAGTTCATTACCGTCTCAGAAATTATATACATCATGCATTCATGTGTCCCTATATAATATGTATCATTTTTTATTTTAGGCTAGCCTATAATAATAGGCAAATTGTATTAACTGTCTTTTTTCGTGGAAATTGTAAGCAGTCTATTTTATTATCTAGCATATTGAAGTTTATAAACATGCCATAGACCCAAAGGTTTAAAGGAAGGCCAAATTGTTATGATAGAGATACATAAGAATGTTTGAAATTCTGAGAAACAAACTCCAATCCAATTTAATTTTTGCGGAAGCTGAGACACGACAAGTACTTGTGGTCAAACTCCATTAAAGAAGATTCCAAACAACCACTTCGGAGCTAAGAGTCATTTAACGGGCCCCAAATACACATATGCAACAGGTCTTTTGGCCTGTCTCAAAAATTAATTGTTTCCGTCCACCTCATCAGGACAATCTACTGACTGCTCCTTTACTACTTATCATGTGGATTCAACCTCTTAAGATCAGAAAAGTAATTTAACTTAGAAAAACAAGGCTAAAGAAAATCGCAAGGTTCAAAATAGCCATTTGATTTTAAAGTACTACATACCAAAATTGGTGATAAGCTGATGACGGAAAGGATCCACACGCGGGAAATAATCATTAGAGAAGCCATTCATGGGAGTTTTTAAGGCCTGAGTGCGCATAGAAGACATATCTTTGAGATCTCCAAACAAGAGCTTGTATGAAGTACCATAAATACCTTGTTGTCTAAGAAACCTTTCCATCCTTTTTGGCCTCAACCATACCCAGTTCACAACTCTGAGAAACCCTGTCACAACTACTATACAGACTACTGATATCACAACAGAGCCCGCTGTCAGTATTTCCATTTCAGGGCTTTTTTGTAGCTTTTAGAATCAAATATAATGCTCTAAGGAAGCTCCTTATCTTTATAAGGAGTTATTCATTTCAAAAGGAAGAAAAGTAAGAAGTTGTCGACATCATCACTGTTCCATTTGAATTTTCTTCTCCTATTCTGGTCAAACTTTTCTTTTTTACTCCATTATTCATTGGACACCAAATATCTAATACTCCATATAATATAAATTCATGATCACTACAAGTCAAGAAATGACATCAGCAACTTATTTCATCAGCAGCCAGAACATTTTAGATATCTCAAAAAGTTGACATTGACATTTATCACCGTCACTTGAATGCTATGAAAAGCATTATAAAACCATCAATCAGAAGCAGATCTTTTGTAGCACTGATATCAGAAGCACACCACTGTAACAGTCTAACTGTCACCTTTATGACCATATTATAGGGTTCAATGGTTCACAGTAATCTTTAAGATCCTTGACTATCTTGAGAATCGTGGGTTAGTCAAGTAGTTGAGTGCTTTCTATTTCACCCTAGTGACTATGGTTTAATTCTCACCACGTACTAGGAGAATTAATTTCCTCTACCCCTTGCCTGTACGGATTCTCTAATTGATATATTGAAAGTATCTTGTAGTTTTTCTATCTCCACCGGAGTCGACACAAGCAGATTGTAGTTTATCTCCGAATCCAGAAGTTTCTAAACAAACTGGGGAAAATTTTGATGTAGCCAACCTCTACAGTCTCTGCTTGGAACTATGATACTACCTAACCACTTGCAGATCTATGTTCTTCATATTTTCACTGGATGGCTGAAATTCTCAAAAAGTAAATATTTATCATGTATAGTAGAAACTAGAAAGCATTAAGAAATAAAGAGCATCCATCAAGGAAATGATAGAATCATTTGTACTTAGGATTGCAGCCAAAAACCTTAACACGGATTGATCTGATACCTTTCCAGTTTCCACAAAGTTTTCAACACAGGTTAAAATTCTCAGCACCATACAGGCAGAAGCCTCAAGCCCTCAACAAAGGCTGCCAGAAATGGTCCAGTAAGGTTTTTCCCCTGATTTTCATTGTTATGAAGAATTTCAATGATCTCAACCAAAGATGTGGTGTGTGGCAATACAACATTACAATCAGTGAGGTGACAAAATACAGTAGACTTATATTGAACATCAAAAATTCAAAAAGATCCATAAGATATTGGATCTTACACAATCACGTGCAATATAAAAACATAGTAATTTACAGCACATAAAAAAAACCACATGAAAAACGTAGACCAGCCATCAGGAATAGAGAAATGCCTTGGTGGTTATATTACTCTTGAACCTGGATCAGATAATCAGATTATCCTCTCAACTCCTTTGATTTGTCAATTTTAAATGTGTGAAACAATAGGCTGGCTCATCGATTTGATAAAATTTGAACTCTAAATTGCTCTCCAGTTGGCATCCTGTTGGCTGTTGGTGTCACACAAGGATTAGTCAGACAGCAGTATGAAAATTTTGATAACATTGTACA
The DNA here is from genome assembly GCA_019425755.1 of Amaranthus cruentus. Lineage (NCBI taxonomy): Eukaryota > Viridiplantae > Streptophyta > Magnoliopsida > Caryophyllales > Amaranthaceae > Amaranthus > Amaranthus cruentus. Next base: position 1,482,570 of record CM033461.1, on the reverse strand, counting down.
TGAAAATCCGAGATCATGCATAGCAGATATGACAGTGGCAACAATCAAATAGCTTGAGCCCTTGACACAGATGAAATAACCAACACTAACATTTCAACAAAGTGATTTAATGTCATCAATAAACAGTCCGAACTGACAAAAAAATTGCTTGATCAAGTCGATCCTCAGAATCCTTCATCAGGAGTACTTCCATCTCACTACCAACGTTGATATTCTAAATAGTACATTAGTACCTTTTTCATACTATAGGAATTGATCTTCTCCTGAATACATACAGCAAGAATTAAAGCCACTCTACAATGGCAAAAACACAAATAGGAAAACGGGTCTCAAATCAGTGTAATCTCTTAACCGACTTCTTATATTTCTATCCAAAAAAATCTAGTGATCTAATTCTCACATGAGATTTCAATGCCACTCTACAATGGCCACTCTACAATGGCAAAAACACAAATAGGAAAACGGGTCTCAAATCAGTGTAATCTCTTAACCGACTTCTTAAATTTCTATCCAAAAAAATCTAGTGATCTAATTCTCACATGAGATTTCAATGCCACACAAAACCAGTTTAAGCTTGGCTTAACAAGAGTTGAATACAAACACAAAAACAAATATTAGTCATGTCTGAGCAATTCTACATTCAATTCAGAACAGAACTTAAACATTTTTTTTCAGGGCCATAGGAAAAAGTTTATTCAAAAAGCTGCTTCAAAGGATACTAGATTGACATAGAAACGCTGTGTGCAAAAGACAAGCTCAAAGATATCAAAAGGGTATTTGGTCTAGTGGTATGATTCTCGCTTTGGGTGCGAGAGGTCCCGAGTTCGATTCTCGGAATGCCCCATTACTACCTTTTTGCATTATATATTTCTATGAGTTAAGACAATCTAAAATCCTAAATTACACATTGAGAACTAATAACTGCAGATTTGCAGCTTTTGATATTGCAAAAGAGCATCTCAAGTAGCAGGATGGTAAACAATTAAGATCAAAAAGGAAAATGTACAAATACAAAACCGGGCATTTGGTCTAGTGGTATGATTCTCGCTTTGGGTGCGAGAGGTCCCGAGTTCGATTCTCGGAATGCCCCATTTAAACTTTTTTTCACTGTACATTTTAATAGAGGTCCCGAGTTCGTTCTAAAATCCTAAATTACATATAAGCCAACAAATCACAGCAGATTTTCAGTTTTTTTAAAAATAGATTTTTGATGTTTTAAAAGTGCATCTCAAGATCCAAATTGATTCACACTATGACATTAAATGATGAAGAGTCAACAGGATGGTACAAGAAGAAAATCATAAAGGAAATAGTACCCTGCCACTTCAGACTGCTTAAAACCAATAAAATAAAGATACAAATACAGAACTGGGCATTTGGTCTAGTGGTATGATTCTCGCTTTGGGTGCGAGAGGTCCCGAGTTCGATTCTCGGAATGCCCCATTTGATATTCAGTTTTTTGTTTCAAGAGTAGGTCGACTTTTTAAGAAAAATGATGGTTATAGGAAAAGTAAATATGCGTATAAAACTGGTAAATATTCATATCAAATTACAAACCAGGTCAACTGATTTTATGTTTTACTTACAGGAAGTTGCTTTGAATTTGTCAAAGTTATCAGCGTAGGTATATGGAGAATGTAAGAGACAGAAATAAAATTTCCGTGCGCAACTCATCATATGGAGGAAATCAGGTACAGCTAGACATAGCCATTACTTCTAAAGTCGAGCTTTAGCATACATACAAATTTGTACAGCAGTTTATTACTTATATTACTTGAGTAAGTGGTATCAGCACAAGCTTATATCAAGGAGAGTTATCTACTTATGCAACGCTTCCCTATGACTTTAGTAGGAAAAGAATCATGAAAAACAACCATAGGGCATTTGGTCTCAGGGTATTATTCTGGCAGGAGGGAGGGTTCAAGGTTTGGTTCTCAGAATACCTCACCTCTCTTTAGCAGTCGCGTTTCTGTACTTTCTATAGGATTGATTAGGCTCTAGGAACAAGAGAACAGAGAATTATAAGTCAACTAAACATTCAATAGTGACATCAACTAAATGCACAAACAAATTTTGCCAAATATTAGTGCAATGAAACATATAAGCCAATAAGTACTATTTTGCACTAATACACATTACACAGATAAATAGAGGCAATTTTCATGAAACACGATTTTGAATATCCCACACCTTACAAGTTTGAAGATTGAAGCTTCGCCATTTGGTCTAGTGGTCTAATCACATGAGGCGCCGAGCCGCCGAGGTGCTGATGACACACTCAAATTGCCCCACATAAATTTTTTGTTTTACTTACAGTGCAGAGGTACTGATGACACACTCAAGTGCTGATGACACACTCAAATTGCCCCACAAGTTGCCAGAAATTCATGATCAAATTATAATCAGGTCAAGTAATTTAATGTTTTACTTACAGTGCAGAGGTTTCACTTCATTCAGGGAGCTGCTTGCGAATTTCTCCTAGTAACCAGCGTAGGCCTACGGAGTATGTGGGAGACAGGAACAAAATTTTTGTGTGCCACATTGCACAGACGAATCAGGTACATCTAGATGCAGCCATAACTTCAAACTTCCATCTGTAGTACAGACACACATTTGTCAATTGTACATCAGTTATAGTACTAAAATTATTTCAACATGTGGTACAGCACATTTTTATATCAACCATTGAAACTTGCCCAGTTGGTCCAGTGGTTTAGTTCTCACTTGAGGCGCCAAGTTGATGCCACACTCAAATTGCCCTACTTAAAAATTCTGTTACCTACTTGTTTAAGCTTTTGGTTTATCAACAATAAAAGTTGAATAGAAAACAAAAATATTTGTCACATGTAGGACTCAGAATTTTTATTTCCGTGTTAAAGGAAGAAGTTTATTCAGAACCTGATTCACTGATACCAGATTGCCATTGAAAAGCTAAATGTGAAAGATAAGATCAAAGATATCAAAAGGGCATTTAGTCTAGTGGTATGATTCTCGCTTTGGGTGCGAGAGGTCCCGAGTTCGATTCTCGGAATGCCCCATTACTACCTTTTTCATTATATATTTCTCCTAGTTAAGACATTTTAAATCCACAATTACAAATATGACAATTGACAAGTTGACAAATGACAACTAATCAAAGCATATTTCCAGAAAAAAAAATTCAGATTTTAATAAGAGTGCATCACAAGATCCATGCTGATTCACTAAATGATGAAAGGTCAACGGGATGGTAAACAAGTAAAAAAAATTAGAAGGGAACCAGTAACCTGTTGCTTAAGACTGCTAAAAACCATTAATTTACAAAACAAATACACAACTGGGCATTTGGTCTAGTGTTATGGTTCCTGCTTTGGGTGCGCGAGGTCTTGAGTTTGATTCTTGGAATGTTCCATTCGATATTCAGCTTTTTTGTTCCCAGAGTAGATGGTTAACTTCTTAAGAAAAATATTGGGTGTAGAAAAAGTAAATATCATACAGAAGTTGGCAGGAATGCATGATAGAGTTAACATCGTTGGTCTACTCAGTATGTTAGTGACAGGAAGAAAAATTGGGCGTTACTCGTCGCAAGGAAGAAATCAGGTACAAAGAGATGCATCCATAACTCCAAACACCTATCTGTATTATACATACACATTTGTACATCAGTTTTAGTACTGATATTACTTAAATATGTGGTATCAGCACATGCTTAGATCAAGCAAAATTATCTACTCATGCAAGGCTTTCCTCATTATTTTAGATGAAATAGAAACATGAAAATAACACAAGAGCATTTGGTCTCAGGGTATCATTTTGCGGGTCGGAGAGTTTCAACATTCGGTTCTTGGAATACCTCACCTCTCTATAGCAGTCTCGTTTCTATATGTCCTAGAGGATTGATGAAGCTCTAGGAAACAAGAGAACAGAGAATTATTAAATCAACAAACCACTCAATAGTGTCATCGATTATTACACAACCACATACTATTACCAAATTATAGTGCAGTGAAACATATAAGCCAATAAGTAACATAATGAACCAATACATAGAATAACAGATGCAATTCTCAACAAACACCAAAAATTGAACATTCCACAATATTCAATTAAACTGTGAAACATGGACACTTGGTTTAGTAGTCTAATTCTCATATGAGGCACCAAGTCACTTTTGTAATTTACCTGTTTTAAGCTTGGCTTATAATCAATAAAAGTTGAGTAGAAACGCAACAAATAGTAATCATGCCAAAGCAATTCTACATTCAGATCAGAACGACATCTAGAGCTTAAAAAATTTATTTCAGGGCCATAGGAACAAATTTATTCAGATGCTGCTTCAAGGATACCAGATTGACATAGAAAAACAATGTGCAAAAGATAAGCTCAAAGATATCAAAAGGACATTTGGTCAAGTGGTATGGTTCTCGCTTTGGGTGCGAGAGGTCCTGAGTTTGATTCTCGGAGTGTCCCATTAGCACCTTCTTCCTTCCATAATTCTATGAGTTAAGACATAATAAAATCCTAAACGACATATAGAAGAACTAGTCACAGCAGATTTCCAGTTTTTTTCAGATTATGAAAAGTGTATCTCAAGATCCATGCTGATACACATTAACTGATGAAAAGTCAACAGAATTGTAAACAAGTAAGAAAGAGAAAAAGTGCCTAACCCATCAGTCCAGAATGATAAAATCAATTGAATTAAAAGATAAATACACAACCGGGCATTTGGTCTAGTGGTATGATTCTCGCTTTGGGTGCGAGAGGTCCCGAGTTCGATTCTCGGAATGCCCCATTTAAACTTTTTTCACTTTACATTTTAATAGAAGTCATGAGTTCGTTCTAAAATCCTAAATTACATATAAGCCAACAAATCACAGCAGATTTTCAGTTTTTTAAAAAATAGATTTTGATGTTTTAAAAGTGCATCTCAAGATCCAAATTGATTCACACTATGACATTAAATGATGAAGAGTCAACCGCATGGTACAAGAAGAAAATCATAAAGGAAATAGTACCCTGCCACTTCAGACTTCTTAAAACCAATAAAATAAAAATACAAATACAGAACTGGGCATTTGGTCTAGTGGTATGATTCTCGCTTTGGGTGCGAGAGGTCCCGAGTTCGATTCTCGGAATGCCCCATTTGATATTCAGTTTTTTGTTTCAAGAGTAGGTCGACTTTTTAAGAAAAATGATGGTTATAGGAAAAGTAAATATCCGTATAAAACTGGTAAATATTCATGTCAAATTACAAATCAGGTCAACTGATTTTATGTTTTACTTACAGGATGTTGCTTTGAATTTGTCAAAGTTATCAGCGTAGGTATATGGAGAATGTAAGAGACAGAAATAAAATTTCCGTGCGCAACTCATCATATGGAGGAAATCAGGTACAGCTAGACATAGCCATTACTTCTAAAGTCGAGCTTTAGCATACATACAAATTTGTACAGCAGTTTATTACTTATATTACTTGAATAAGTGGTATCAGCACAAGCTTATATCAAGGAGAGTTATCTACTTATGCAACGCTTCCCTTCCCTATGACTTTAGTAGGAAAAGAATCATGAAAAACAACAATAGGGCATTTGGTCTCAGGGTATTATTCTGGCAGGAGGGAGGGTTCAAGGTTTGGTTCTCAGAATACCTCACCTCTCTTTAGCAGTCTCGTTTCTGTACTTTCTATAGGATTGATTAGGCTCTAGGAACAAGAGAACAGAGAACTATAAGTCAACTAAACATTCAATAGTGACATCAACTAAATGCACAAACAAATTTTGCCAAATGTTAGTGCAATGAAACATATAAGCCAATAAGTACTATATTGAACTAATACACATTACACAGATAAATAGAGGCAATTTTCATGAAACACGATTTTGAATATCCCACACCTTTCAAGTTTGAAGATTGAAGCTTCGCCATTTGGTCGGTCTAATCACATGAGGCGCCGAGCCGCCGAGGTGCTGATGACACACTCAAATTGCCCCACATAAATTTTTTGTTACCTACCTAATTAAGCTTGGTTTATTATTAATAAAAGTTGAAAGTAGAAACCTAAATTTATATTTGTCATGTGGAGAGAAATTCTACATCCAATTCAGAAGGACGTCTAGAACTTAGTATTTTTCTTTCAGGGCCATAGGAACAAGTTTCATACAGAAGCTACGTCAAGCATATCAGATTGACATAGAAAGTTATAAACAAGAGATAAGTTCAAAGACATCAAAAAGGGCGTTAGTCCGGTATTATGATTCTCGCTTTAAGTGCGTGAAGTCCCAAGTTTGATTATCATAATGCTCCATTACTACCTTTTTCCTTTTTCTACGAATTAAGGCATGCTTATAAGACAAATAATTACAACAAATTTCCTTTTTTTAATAAGATTTTGATATTTTTAAAGTGTATCTCATAGTCTATCCTGATTCATACTAATTGAAAAAAGATTTTAGGATGATAAAGAATAAACAAGTAAGAAAATTAGAAAGGGAACTTCCCTGTCGCTTCAGACTGCTAAAACCAAATAATTAAAAGATAGAAAAACAAGTGGGCATTTGGTCTAGTGGTATGATTCTCGCTTTGGGTGCGAGAGGTCCCGAGTTCGATTCTCGGAATGCCCCATCATTTTTTTCACTACGAAACAAAATATCACTAATGAAGGTACTCTGGTTTGGAAGCAAAAGTTGCTATGATCAATTTCCAGAGTTCTTTGTATATTCCATTAGACTTTGTGAACCAACTTTTTGTTTTGACATCAGTATAAAGTACTTTACCTCTCAAACAAGACTTCGGCATGGCAAACTTTTAAATGAATGTATAATCCGAATAGCCTCAGAGTTTGTAACACACTTGTTAATCTCTCAAACAAGACTTCATCATGACAAACTTCCAAGTAAATGTACAATCTATATAGCCTATGAATTTGTAGCACACTTAAGTATAATAAATTATAAACAAACAGACAATATTAGCTGTCAAACTGAAATAACCTCCCTACTGAAACAACTGGTCTCAAATTCTATACCCCTAAAATAGATGACAAAGCAGATGTTGTATAAAACAGAATCCTGCATTTTGTCAAAAATCCAAAAGAGACTAGAAACAGTATCACAAATACCTTTTTCGCTATGATTTTGCAACTATTTCTAATGTACTTCGCCCTACTTACTTTGCTATCTTTTTTTATTTGGCAATGGTTCCGACATTGTGTATTGTAATCTCATATACAATCTCATTCTTTCTTTCCTCATCCAGGGTCGTTCCTAAGAGTAGTCTTGAGTTGCAACCGCCTAAGGCCCTGTTCATGAAGGGGCCTAAATTGAGACAATCCTTATAGTTAATAATTAGTATTTGCGTAAGTAGCTTCTAGCATTGATCGAACTTGCAGCATTAGGTTTCTCAATTAAGTACATGATAATTGAACTACATAGTTGGAGAAAAAATAACCGAAACTTTACTTATATAAGGGCCTTTTTAATTTTTCGCCTAGGGCCCAAAAATTGTTTGGAACGACACTGTGCTCATCTCACCCACTTATTTCTTCCAACAAAGTTTTTTTCTTATCATCCAAGTACAAAATAGTAAACCAAATTTCACTAATAGATACAAGATCACAGTAACAAAGAGAGTAATAAAGCTCGAATCCTAATAGTATGAATTGAACTGATGAGATAAAACATTCCGCGGCTATTCAAACTCACACAATCCTGCACTATCCCGTCAATCCTGGGTTCACACCAGCATTATTTTGCATCACTAAATGTTCATGATTACACACACACCTACACAAGGACATCATTCATCACTTTGCTTCTAAGTTCAAACTTCAAACCAACCCTCGTTAAATCAGCAACAACAAATCCCCATATATTCCAAAGTACAGCTATTGTTAGAATTGTCAACCACAACCCAGCACGTCCATTATATCATATTGTTAAAAAATGATTAATTATTCAAATAAAATAGTGACAGAAAATTTAAAATCTACATGTTTTTAACAGATACAAATGATATTTTCATACATTCCACCTTATTGCACGTCTAATTGGATATACAGTCAAAAAAATTACAGACATCTATTTCAGTCATCTGACTCAGTCTAAAATGTCAATATATTAGGGTTTCGTATTTCAATTGAAAACGATACCGCACGATTCAACATATTAGGGTTTCGTATTTCAATTAGAAAAGTTGACATTTCTGCAATCGTACCAATGATAAAAATTAAATGCAGTCAAATAAGCAGTTTGATTAAATTTCGTACCTGATCATCAAGATATTGAATAATCGAACAGAAGGTTGTAGGTGAAGTCACGCTATTGAGATTTTGACTGGCCATGATTCTACAGATTTAGGTGAAGTCACTTTGTAATCAACTAAAGTGAACCGTTTTGGAGTATTCGCGTAGAACAGAGAATCTTACCGCAAGAGAATGATAAAATCATCCCAATTTTTATTTGTCGCCACCCTTTTAATAAAATCGCCGCCCCCCTATTTTTTATTAATTAAAAAAAAAATTTATAAATAAAAAATTACGAAAATGCCATTGGACTTGAAACGAATATTAAAAACAATCGAATCTTGAACTTTAACACTTTTATCACTCTAAAACTCACAAATTATCACTCTAAAACTCACAAAAATCCATCAAAAATTTGTCGGGCTAAAGCTTTGGATTCGGAATCGTTATCAAAAAAACGAGGTAATTCTAAACTCAATCAATTCAAATTCAAAAATTGTAGAAATGCGGAATGTCGAAATTATAATTAGCAAAAATGTATGCGAAATAGCCATAGGCGAGTTTACCAAAGCGTCTGAGTACTTATGTGTACATTACGCGTTTTGCTGAACGCCATGTATTGCACATTTTCTTATATACATATTATTCCGACATTTCTCGTTTCTAATATTTTTTAATTGTATCGGTATCTTTTTTAATTTATTTATTATATGTTATTATTAAATTTTATTATTATATGTTATTATTAATGTTATTATTATTTGTTATTGTTTATTTGTTTATAATTTAATAATGTTATTATAATAATTTTAATTAAACTAATAAATTTAAGTATTAATTTGTTTTGAGTTTAATTTAATTTGTTTTAAAATATGTTATTATTATTAAATTTTTGTATTTATTATTTTTGTATTTATTATTTATAATATTTTATAAAAATTGTAGTAAATGGTGAAATCACCGTAGAGGGAAGGGGTATTTTAGAGGCATGCTGAGTGGGAATACTTTTAGACCGACCTTACTAAGGGGGGACCCCCATGAGAGAGGGGTTACTGGTTCTGCTAGGAGGGCCAGGCAGGAAGAGGCGGTCAGATATAGCCAGGCCCAACGATCGAGTACGCTACACCAAGTGCGTACTAACGTTGACCAGCAGGCGAGCCTGCGTAGCGATACATTTGACTCAGACGACTATGATACCGAGTTCGATGAGTCTGTGGGTGAGGAGGAGTCAGTTGGGGCGACTGTCGATTGGGCCCCGATGAGAGGAGCTGCAGGTAAGTTTAAGAGAAGACCTCAAAGCGCGGCTGGACCTTCTGATCAGGCTGGTAGCAGCCATGTTGAGGATGCGGCTCCACGGAGGCGGAGGCGCTCACGTTCAGATGATCCTGACTGGGTGATTAGAGAACCCCAGCCGGGGGGCCCGGTCGATACTCGTTTGATTCCCAGCTACGGAGGGCACGTAGCGAGGGTTATTTTCGAGGGGTTGGAGCGTAACCCTCCTATTTTAGAGTGTCGTCTTAGGAAGAAGACGATCGACTCTATCATCGGCTGAAGCATAGTCGATGAGATGTATCGATTCTACCAGCTCTTGGAGGCGTCTTCCTTACGTCGTGCACCAGCACATCGATAGTGCCCTGATAGCGGCCTTTGTGGAGAGGTGGCAGCCGGATACGAACACCTTCCACATGCCATGGGGCGAGATGACTATTATGTTGCCGCGCGTGCATGCATTTAGGGCTTACTATCGATGGTGCTCTTCCCTCTTGTTCCGCTAATGAATGGAAGTTGGGCCGGCTAGTTTATTTGGGGACGATAGGACTGCGAGAGAAGGGTCCATGCGTTACGCAGCGTTAACGTCGATGAAGTTGTTGGAGTGCCCCGTTCGTCTCGGAGCGATCGCACCTACTATATGGCTAGTCGGTTCGGCATCTCTGGTTGATAAGGCGAGATGTGGGATGAAACCCCACCCTATTATTCTATTCTGCGATGAGGGTGAGATTGCTTGGAGGTGTCTTATTGCGTGGACCTTTATCGCCAATTAGTAGGCGTCGGGTGGATCTTGGACTATGCGGGTTGTCTGACGCTCTTACAGACATGGATTTACGAGTACTTTCCGTGCCTTCGCCCCCATCCTCGCCTAACAGATATCCGTAACAAGACTAGGGCGGAGATGTGGTCCCCGGAGGCCACCGGGAGCTAGCGGGCTAAGAGAATCTGAGGCATCTGGACTCTCGAGAGCCGAGGTTTCGTACTTTCCTTAACACACCTTTACGTTTGTTATTGTTATTTTATATTAAGATGTTTAGGGTGCAAATGTCTTATGCAGGTTGAGTGGACTCCGTACGGTAATGACCCAAGGGCTTTACTGAATGCGCACCACGCATCCGTTCATTGGGGTATCACTTGCTTTGATATGATCGAGGTGTATTTGCACGAGAGGGTCCGGCGCTAGGGTTTAGTCGATCTATTCCTCCCCCCTCGAGACCGCAGGGCTCACCGACCATTACGGGGAGGCTACTCACGACCTTCCCCATTTGACTATGTACGCGAGACATGGAGTAGGTTTCTGTTTGTGCCAAGGTTGATCATAGAGATTAGGTAGCGCTTATCCATCGAGGCGTGCCGAGTACATAGACTGGTTTAGGGTGTGCTCACATGCTTTTATCATTCCCGGTGATGGTCCACCCAACTCTTATGATATGGCGGATAACAAGGAGGCTTATGTTAGTGCTTTGACTTTTTTTTAAAATTTAAATGCGACAACATATTTTAATGGTTGTCTAATATATATATTTTTTTTTTTTATAGTTTGCATCTGAAGCCATGTCAAAGGATTGGCAGCCTCGGGAGCTAGAAGCCGCTAATTTGTATATTGATGGATTGAGAGATTTACATGCTGAGTGGCAACTTTACAAGGAACAAGGGCGACATTAGATTTATGTTTATTTATAAACTTTTATTAGTATTTGTTTGACGTTATATTTTATTTCATGAACTAAATTTAGATTTTATTTTAATTAGATTTGTTTTAACTAAATTTATTTGACGTTATGTTGAAACATGTATATTTTTAGATTTTATTTTAATTTATTTGATTCTAATTGATTGCATCATCGTGTATTATTTCGGTTGTCTCCCTCCCCAAGCATCCTATTCCATAGAGATATCCTACTTTGATAGTGGCGTGCCAACTCTACACATGCATGTCATTCTGCTCTCCAATTTTCTGAATTGGCGGTGGTGATGTATCATCGTTCATTAAAAGTTGAGCGTAATGATTACGGTTCACCCAAAGAAGATGTATAAGTTTATATGCGCCGACTTCCGCCATTCTTCTAAGTGGAAGAACTAAAAAATTATAATGACTATGACCATCAGCAGACCCATAGTAGGCAATGGCAATGTTCAAAAACGTTGCCGCAGCATAGAGATTTTGAGCTTCCATCCAGTGGTCAAACCTAGCTGGTCCATGCGAATGTCGACCAACCCTGTATATTTGTTCCTCCACAATCCCCGGTGACAGATATACGCGTGCGTATTGTTCGCGATGCGTTTCCATTTCAAGGGACATCGCTCGTCGCAGAAGTTGCCAGTTATCCTCGCCCCCCATTTCTGTAACGGTGATCGCTCTGAAACCACAATTACCATCACCTATAACATCGATCCAATCAAAGAGATATGGCGGTAGAATGTAAGGAATGGCGGCCCCTTGAGGATGATCTGCTGTGCTCGAATGCGCTTTTGTTTCTCCTAAGGGTTCTGCTGGTCGACGGTCTTCCCTTCCTCGGTGGGCTTCCTTGTGGCTCAGGTATATTCGTACCATCTGGATGTAGTTCATCTTCAAGTACCTGAGACATAGTCTAATCACAGCGGGATCGGCATTTAACACTTGTTCGACCAACCCTTCAAAGTAGTCTTTGTCGTACGCGTTTGCATCTCGAACTTCTTCGTTAGCCTCGTCTCCGGCCTCTGCGTACTTCAAAGTTCTCCAAAAGACGTGTAAGTCGCTTGGGTGAATTACACCGGTACTCCTAACAGTTAAAAACATGAAACATGCGCAGGGAATACCATGGGTATGCTGAAGAACACAACCGCATTTATCAAAAACATAATCCCCCAACTCTAACATCCGGTTCCATTCCATTGACAGAATCTGTAAGGCATGTACGGAAACCCTTTTGTATAACGGTTCAAATGGGCGAAGTCTAGAAGTCCGGGCAATCGAACTCATGGATTCCTGAAGCGCTTGTCTTATTTTGGCTTGCTGATTAGTCATCTGTGCGTGTGCCTTTTTGAACAATGTATCGAATGAGCTGTTGCCACTACCAATATAATACTTGAATGATGAGTGCTGGCTTTCAACTCTACTAGTAGTAAGGTTGCCAAAATGCATGCAGTCATTCGTCCGACGCACTAAAATTTTTCCTTATGAGGAATCCATGTCCCACTAAATAACGCACCACCCTTCATTCCTTTTCGACCACGGCTACAATCTCATCCCACCGCTCTCAAACTCTTCGATGACGTTAGGACTTAACCAGTTGGTTCCATTTTCCTTGTCTAAAGGCCCCATGCGTTTTTCTTACCACCAAAGTTTGTCTACCATATTCTCCACATCATTTCAATATGCCATACACAAAGTAAATGACGTACATCTACATTAAACAAAAAATCATAATTAAAACAATAAACATATACTTGGTATACAAATAAAAAGATAAACATGATTCTATTTACCTGGGTAGACATCACGAATAGCTGCAGACAAACCCTCGTCTCTATCCGTGACGATAACATTAGGCATCCGAGCGATTACCATATATATCCATACCTCTCCGAGCCCAAGAATAAGAACCACGAGCCTCATCTCGCGATAAGCGAATGCAACCAAAAAGTTGTGATTGGTTGGCGTCATTCCTATTATTTCACAAAGGGGCCACTTTGCCTTATTCGTCTTGTACGTTGTGTCTATCAACACAACATAGGGCCATGTACGTATCATCTGGATAGATATAGGGTTAGCAATCAATAGCCTGGTCAACTGCCCGTCGCTATCTAAATCTGTCCATACAATATAATTCTTCTCTGTGGCCAAATACAGACAATGCTGAAGAGGAGTCCTACCATCCATCTCTTCTCTCCTTAATGCTTGTCTAATGTTATAGATTTGACTCATGCTAGGAAAATAATCAGGAAAGTTCTCCCTAATCGACGTCATTATAAGAGGAGTCCTACCATCCATCTCTTCTCTCCTTAATGCTTGTCTAATGTTCTTGTTTTTACTGCTGGTTCTATGATCATAAATTTGCAACCAGACGCACTACATGTTGTACCAGGTCTAACAGCATTATCTAGGTTCAAATCACCCTATATTTACCATATCATGACAACGTAAGTACAAACTTTAATCCTTATGATCCTTCCTTATGTTTATAAGAAGCCATACAAATTGAAAACCAATTTGTAATGCTATCTCATGCTCCAATTATGTAACTCATCTATAGATGCAAATTCTCTATCCGTAACAAATCTATCAGAATAATCTACATTATCACCTAAGTTTTCATTATCCTGCAAATATAAAAAAATATATATATATAATCTACACATATTCAACATCAAAACTTAATAAAGTTCAATATTATTTTTAAAAAAAAAAAAACTTATTGTAAAAATAATTTAAAAAAATGTCAAAAAGCACAAAATATGCTGAAATAACTATGCAAATTAAACAAACGTGCGAAGATGTACCATGGTACACTCAGCGTTTTTAATTCTATATATTTTCACTGCTTTTTGCTTAAATTTATAGTTATTTCAGCATCATTTCGTGCGATTTTTCCTTCTTTTTCGCCATTATTGTTCGATTACTATATTTAGCTTGTTTTCGTTTGAAACGTTTTTTTTTAGAGATTTTTAGAGAGATGTTACACTTTTTCGGTTTTGAAATTATTAATTTTTTTCTGACTTATTTATATATTCAATTTTTATTTATTTATTTTTTATTTATTTATATATTCAATTTTTATTTATTTATTTTTTTTAATTAATTTTTTTTTTTTAATTTAAAATTAGGGGTGGCGATTTAATTAAAAGGGTGGCGACAAATAATAATACCCAAAATCTTAGCCTCTAACTTTTAGAAAATTTTAGGAAGATAATTTTTTTAATTAGGATATTTTTCTAACTTTTTGGGATACTATGGGATCCAACATGTTCGAAATCTTCTATGCTTGTAGATGCTGATTTTATTGGATAAATTTAAAAATAAATTAGGAAAATTTGCCCAGAATAATCTAACCTTTGTCTGATTTTCTTACAATAATCCCAAATATTAATTAACCATGAATAATCTCATCTATTGATAGTTGTTTCCAGTGGCATCCAAGCAAGTAAAATAACCGGCTACAACAGGTCATTTCTTGACCTTCTTCTTCATCCGAGCATCTTCTTCTTCACATGACATTTCCTCCGTTAAAACCAGTTTACCTTCTTCTACTTCAAAATCATTCTTTCTCTCATATACACTAATTTTTATAGATTTATTTTTTATATACACTAATTTTTATGAAGAATGATTTTTAATGGAGGAAATGATTTTTTATATAGATTGATTTTTAAAAATTAGTGTATATGAGAGAAAGAATGATTTTTAATGAAGTAAAAGAAGGTAAACTGGTTTTAATGGCGGAAATGTCATGTGAAGAAGAAAATGCTTCGATGAAGAAGAAGGTCAAGAAATGACCTGCTGTAGCCAGTTGTTTTACTTGCTTGGATGCCATTGGAAACAACTATCAATAGATGGGATTATTCATGGTTAATCAATACTTGAGATTATTGTTGGAAAATCAGACAAAGGTTAGATTAGTCTGGGTAAATTTTCCAATAAATTATATCATATAGAGTTTTATTAAATGAGGTACGACTAAAAAAAAACTGCAGAAGTATCATATTTAAATGACTATTTTTATAGAGCTTTGATAAATGAGATCAGGGTTAAAATGCAATTGCATGACATTCAAAAAGTTTTTCTTATATTAGTTATGATTTTAAGTATTAAGTAAAGTTTCAAAAAAAATTATCACCTCAAATATGTATAACTAATTAAAAGTGATTGCTTAGTTGTTTCTATGCATATGACCAAATAGGAGTATATCTTAATTTGTCTAAAATAATTCATGTCGTATCGGTATCATCAAGATAACTTTTGTCAATTCTAACTTATATTATGTTGTAACTTCATATTCGAAACCTTTAAATTGATCATTAAGTTTGTAGTAGTTATTTCATACATTGTTAATATCTAGAATTCATTTACCAAATCTCATTGTAACTAATCAAAATAAACAATCAAAGTCATATATAGGTGTAATAAGAAAAGATAAAATCTTGAGAATGAAAAAAAGAGAGAGAGAAGGGAACGAACGGAAGAAGAGAGAAGAATGACGAGTTTTCTTCTAAATTTTTTCATTCCCCCCGTTTCCCTCGTCTTCTTTGTTGCTATCCTAGAAAATATTTTGTGTCTTTATTTTCCATCTCTCATTTCCCTCCAGAGCTCAACTTTCTTCCATCCAAATACTAACAACTTCTTTATACAATAATGTTTTCAAGCATTACATATCTACACATAAAATCCATAAGCAAGAAATTATACAATATGTACACCAACTCTTCAAATCCATCATCCTCGAGCTTGTTACATTATCAACATAGTATAAATATTCCTTTCAAGGTTCTATTATAACTTTTCCTGTTGCATGTCCGCTCATTATCCGACTCCAACCATCTTCAACATTACCTAACGAATGTTTCGAATCTACGATCGATTCAAGCTTTCCTTCTTTCATCAAATTCACCAATTCTTGAAAGTTTTCTCTCTTAGGAATCATAACCATTGGCACTAACGCCTTCTTAGAGAATGTCAACTTATGCTTAGCATATATAAACCATTCAATAAAGCCTCCACTAACACAAATCACCTTACTTGATTCATTTAAATTGGACACAAAAATTTCCCAAGGGATTTTTGTAGCACAGTGTATCACTATGTCATATTTCTTTCCTGAAGGACTTTTTAGTGCAGTCCCTTCTGGGGTTTGATAATCAAGTACCTCATCAGCACCCAAGCTTTTGACCAATTCGAGGTTTCGTGCACCACATGTAGCTGTTACATGGGCGTTGCTCAGCTTTGCTAGCTGAACCGCGTAGTGGCCTACACCCCCTGATGCACCGGTGACCAATATGTTCGTGTTTTGACTACTTCCATTATCTAATTTGATGTTTGCAGACTGTGTGAGAGCTTGGTAAGCTGTAAGGGCTGCAAGAGGTAGTGCTGCACATTCAGGTGCTGTGATATCTGGTGGTTTAGTTATTGTTAGGTTCTCCTTGGCTACTGCATATTCGGCTAGCGCACCTCCAGTCTGTTAATCAAACATATCATTAGTCTCTTCTTTAGTTTCAAATTATAATGGATTATATTATAAGGCTCTTCAAATCACATGCACATATTGTTTGTGTGAAGTTGAAAAGACAATCAAAAAGAACTTCTTTGTTATCGCATCGACCCCCAGGCCCCAAATCCCATTTATTAGGTGGTGGCCTTTAATGGCATTGTTGTAACATAATGAGTGTGGGTCCTAAGATCGATTTTATACTTATTAATCTCTTAATATGATGATTTTTGTAAATTTTAAATGGTGTTTTTAATAAAGCTAAGGGTTAATTTCGAGCAAAATGAACTTACAAAACTGCTAAGCAATGCTACAACTTTGTCACCAATTTTGAACTTTGTTATAGAAGATCCAACCTTGACTACTTCCCCAGCAATATCAGTTCCTGAACCAACAAAGATATAAGAAATTTACACTTATATTTCATACTTCCTCGTTCCATAATACTCGCTACATTTTCCATTTTGGGAAATTTCATATTACTTGCTACATTTTCTTTTTTAGTAAAAAACCAATCATTTAAAGTTATACCTACTCCTATTTTTATCCTAATTACTCCTATTTTTCCTTTTTATTTTTCAACAAATAATATTAAAAAATTCCAAAAAAAACTTTCCACCTACTGTTCATCATTGCACAATAACTTCTTAATCTTTGTGCCCATGCAATGGCAGCAAGTAAATCAGAACAGAGGAAGTACTAGACAAAGATGGTCGACCTACTCCTATATTCAAGGATAATGATTTGCGTTCAAGCGTTTCGACTTGATTATTTTATGAAAAAACTATTGTTTAATTTCACTTGGTCAAACTATAGTATAATATATACTAGGGCTTCAATCATCGACTTAAATTTTTGGTTAAGTTGTTCTTTATCTTTAACATATATGAAATGAGAATATTATATTATTATTACTCTAACACAAATCAATTGAAGTATCTAGGTATCATTTGACAACATCATGTAAAAATTCGATATAAATTTTAAAGTAAATTAAGTGATGCGGATAGGCTACCAAATAAATTGAAGTGAACGTTTTTTTATGTGTGCGCCATAACAAATTCAGAGACGGGATAGATAATTTGAACCTGGTATCATAGGAAATTTGAGAGGAAACAAGGGCCGAACCATGCCCTCTTGTATCTTCCAATCAGCCGCATTTAAAGCTATTGCCTCTACTTTTATCAACACCTCGTCACCCTTTGGCTCAGGAATACCAACTTCAACATGCTGCATCATACACAAGGCCGTTGATTAGTAAAGGCAAAGCGGACTACTGTTCAGGACCTCAAAAACTTATTTTTCTGTATATATATAAGTGTTGTTAATTTGAGTTAAATTTAGATATAACTTATATTCTTTGTTTAGTGATAATGACTTATTTGTGCTTTAAATATCAACAATAAAAAAAATCAAAAATGTATTATATTACTCGTACGCTAAATTTTTAGAAGTTCTTTTTTATCTTTTGTTCTGGGGCTTAAAAATAGACGGGACGACCCTGATCATATACAACCATGAATTGATGTCATATATTTTTTTGAAAGGGATTGAGAAAAAGAAAAAAATTGCCTAAACAAAACATTAAAATCAAAATTACAGGGTAATTTTATCAAGCAACCAATTAAATCAAAAAATTAAAATAGTTGAAACCCCAAAATATATTATACACTCTAACAGAATTAAAAGAAAAAACCTGTAAAGCAGTTGCTCCTCCACCATAGCAAGAATACTGAATAGCTCGCATCATTTCTAGGCAATCTTCTCTTACACTAACCACGGTTGACTTTGTGGGATATGATGCCTTTTGGCATGTGGTAATACATTCATAAAAGTCTAAAACTCTAAAACTCTAAATAAGCTGCATATATTACTATAGTTGACTTTTCTTAGGGTGTATAGTTGAAATTGCAACTAGAAGGGTTCGAGATCAACTTAATTAAAAATTAAGTTAATAGTTAACACTTTATAATATATAGAGATATTTTACATGATAGGCACGAACTTATGCAAAACGACTGTAATAACAGATCTTAAAAAAATTCCACAAAATAACATTATATTTTTGGAATTTCACAACTTATCGTATAATCTAACGTTTTTTGGGCATTAATGTTATGACAACTTAAAATTCCAAAAGTACAATGCTATGTTGTGGAATTTTAAGAAAAGATGGTGACTATATCTTAATGAAAAAAACAAGGGTAAAAACGAAATTTCACAACTTACGGCAGCTTAAATTCCAAAAGTACAATGCTATTTTGCGAAATTTTTTTCTAATTTGCTACCATTAGACTTTTGCAAAAACTCGTGCCTATCATGTAGAATATCTCTAATATATATTATATATATATTTATTTTTTTTAAATTACTTAAGGATGCGTTTGGAAACACACATTTCATTTCAAATTGTGGATTTCAATTATGAAATCATAATGAAGAATTTGAGAACGACAAGGATTGAGGTGTCATTCTCAAATCCTCACTTTAATGAACTACATTTATAACATTAGTGGATTTGACTCAAATTCAAATTTAAATTCTTGTTATTTGCCAAACACTAATTTAAGTCAAATCCATATTTGCAAATGAAATCTTCATTACCAAACATATCATAAAAAAATTCTCGATGCAATGAAATGTACTTCCTTTACATCAACTTATGTCTATTTAATCACTTGAGCTATTTTCGTGAGAGATTGTCTTTATGAGACACGTCTTTCAGGCCCAGTCCATTGTAGCTTCATGCCTATTTTTACTCTACATTTTCTTTATAAGCGTACCTAATTTGAGATGTTTACTTTTGATAAAGTCGTTGGGTTGGGTATTGTAATCCAAATACAAATAACGAGTTGTGGAAGAGATCAAGTAATTCAACAAAACCTAATGTTACTATGACAATGCTGTAACATTAATGGGCATTTGGTCTAGTGGTATGATTCTCGCTTTGGGTGCGAGAGGTCCCGAGTTCGATTCTCGGAATGCCCCCTTTTTTAATATTTACAGTATACTTAATTCTTCTATATATAATTTAAACAAGTTTGTGTCAACAAAGGGCATTTGGTCTAGTGGTATGATTCTCGCTTAGGGTGCGAGAGGTCCCGAGTTCAATTCTCGGAATGCCCCATATGGTTTGAACTATACTTTTTTAAATCTTGTTTAACATTGACTAAATTAGGCAATTCCTTGAACTTGCAGATTATTACCACTCATAATTTATTAAGCATTCATATTTCATTTACTCTTGAGCGACCACTATTGTTGAGCATTCATTATTTAGGGTAAAGAGTTAATAGTTCTAACACGAATTTTTAAGCTAACAAAATCTTTTTTGATTTTGCAAAAGTTAATCTGATGAGACATCTCTTAAGAGTCCAACCCATATTTCTCTTTTAACTTACAAAACCACCGATTAGTTTTTTTAAAATTTATAAATTGGGTCAGCTCCAAAACTTGAGACGTCTATTGTATAAGCGGTCTCAAGTAAGAATTTGTGTAATCTGATTTGCTAATCCAACTAACGGCTCGTTTGATAGGTGGTAATAAATTAATAGTGGTAATGGGAATGAAAAATTAGTGTAATTTTGGTTAAAAATCTCATGGCTACTTTGATGGACATGCTTGTCCAACTTTAATAATCTCATTTTCTTCATAAAATTCATTCCAATGCATTACCATTGGGAGATGTGGTATTAGGTGGTAATGGAAATTTGTAAACAAAAAAAAAAATTTAGCAAAGTTTCATTACCATAGGAATGATATGGAACTTTTGATAAAATTTTACACTATAAATCATTCTCATTACTACCATTTAGTACCACTAACCAAACGGACCGTAAATGTAACCCGAATTAAGTGGGTTTGGATTGAAAATTTTGACCCAATTAATTAAAGGGTTGATCCGACCATATCCGTTTATTGCAAGTCCAAATTTTAAACTTGAAACAAACTTGTATAAAACCCATTTAATTAAACGTGTTATTTTTAGTCAAATCAATTAGTATAATCTAAACTTAATTCATTTAAAATTTTGTAATTTTCATAGTAAACACAATATAAACAAAAAAACATAAATTTAAAATGAAAGCCTAAAAGATTAGATGTATTCAATGTTAAAAACCTTAAAATGGAAATAAAAAACTATAAATGGGTTAAGTAGGTCAAAATCAGGTCAACCTGATCGATTGCAGATCGGGTCATAGCTGTGATTTTTGACTTAATTAACTAAACGAGTGGAGTTTGGGTTCAAAGATTTTCTACCCTGTTTATATATAACCCGAACCCGACCCAATCTGATCTATTTGACAAGCCTAATTTTATGCTAGGATAATTCACTGTTAAAGCTATTCATTTGACGCGATAACAAATTTAGTGACGAATAACAAAGTTAAAATTTGAGGAGTTTTAAAGAGAAAAATATAGGACAAAGACGACTTTGATAACAAGAGCGAAAAATAAATATAACATAAATTAAATTAAAAATTTAAGAGTATATTACAATAGATAGAAATTAATATATAAAGGTTGGAGAAAATATGTGGTAATAATTACCGAAATCGAATATGTTAAGTTAGCGATTAGTATTGAAAAAAGGGTAGGATAATTCATAATGATTGTTAATGATGATTATTTATTTTGAATTTTTATGTAAGCGCCCCTATATTATTAAACTAATTAAGATGTTTATCATTCTTATGACTTTATGAGAATGTTTGGCAAATGGTTGATAGCTGATTATAATGGTTAATCTGACCAGCTGATTTTAAACACGCTGCTATAAGCAGCTTGTTCAAAAACAACTTATTCGTATCAATAAGTTGTTTCAACCATCTAATTCACCAAACACTAGTATTAACTGGTTTGAACACCAATCTTTTATTTGTATCAAAATAAACCAAAATTACTCAATAAGCTAATTTGCCAAACACCGTTATATTGTTGCCGAAAAGCGAACATAAAGTTCTAAGA
>CM033461.1:775931-810931 GCA_019425755.1 Amaranthus cruentus | reverse complement strand
TCTTTTCAATTTGATTTTTAGTTTTTTATGGATTGAAGAAACGGACGCAGGTTCAAGCAAGGTTTTGATGCCAAAGGTTAGTTTATTTTCTTTTCTAAAAACAAAATATGAGGATTTTCTGCTATTTCATCTGCTATTTCAGATTTTGATTCCAAAGGTTAGTTTATGTTCTTTTCTAGAAATCAGGTACTTGTTGATTTTGGGTTGAATGGGTTTTGGCCATTGTTTTTCACTCTTACATTAGATTGTTGATTTTAGGGTTTCTCAAAGTTGTCCAACTCATGACTATTAAATTTCTGGTGTGATAATTTTTGTGGCTTTTTTTTGTCTTATAGAGCTTTATTTACTGAAGTTTTTTATGTGGCTTTTTTTTGGAATAAAAACTGGTTCATTGAATTTTGGAATGTGATATGCCTGTAACTAATGTTCTCCTTTTTTTGTTTGTTGGACAGATTGAGCTTCCCCCATAGACCGAAATTTTTAAGACTGGTGTCTTGAAGGGCCTTGCTCCTTATGATCCTGATTGGTACTACATAAGAGTTGGTAAGACTTGCTATCCTCAAGTTTCAATTATTTATGAGTTTATAATGATTAGTTTGTTTTCTCTATTTGAAAATTAAATTGGATTGTTGCTTATTTGTGCTTTACTTGTTAGTGTCAATGGCAAGGAAGAATTATCTGAGAGGCGGTCTTGGTGATGGTGAATTGTGTTGGTCACTTTTTCTTTCCTTAAATTTAGTGGGTTTGTTTTGAGAATTTAACTCCTTTATGAGAAACATAACCGATATTGGGAGGCGATTATCAAGTGTCTTGTATTTGTTGAAGAAGGTATTTTCAAATCTTGGCTTCTTGACTTAGATTATTGAATTGTATAGGTTGGGATCTAATGGGGGAGTTTTAAGCAGCTCCGTTGAGTGCTTAAGCCCAATGAAAGGATTTTCGATGCCTGCCCTATCATTCACTGGGCGGGTGTCAGAAAATTTGGACCCTTCTTGCAGTGTACAAAGAAGTATGAACAGGAGCTAGCAGAATTGATAGCAGGGCAAATAGAGAATCAATCTTCCAAACTCGAAAGTCGTTGCCCCATGGTTACAAACTGCGAAGTTGAGCAATAATGATACATTTGAGGTTTGTTCATGATTGAGAACTTAGAGTTTTGATACATTGAGATAAATGTTGGTATCTTTGATTTAATTTATTTTCTCATATTATATGCTTTATTCTTGTATCTTACTTTCCCAATTTATCTTTTACTAATTCACTTCTTTTAGAATTCACTACCATGCAAGCATGGCTAAATATGAGGAAAACAAATGTAAATGTTGGCAAGCATATAATATGACAAATAATCATAAGAGAATTGGATGATTTGTTTGTATTGCTGAAGCACTTCAAGGATTTTTGATAAAGATTGTCAAAATTTTCAAGTATATATAATCTGATATGCAAAGTGCAAATTGAATTGAGTTTTAATTTTAATTAAAATATTTTAATTGAAATATTGTATTTGTTGATGGTGCGCAGGAGGAGGGTTATGAAGAGATTTGCGGTGAGATTGAAATGGTACAACAATGTAGTCATCCTAATGTCGTTCGTTACATTGGAAGCTACCAAGGTGAAGTTATCTTTGGGTAGGTTTGTTTTAGATATAGAGCAACTTCAGTGTATGCATTCTCTTACTCTCTTTTGAGTTTGATTAGTTAAATTTGGTATGGTTATTGACACTTAATTTTTTTGGCAGATAGTAATGGAGTATTGGGGGGTGGAAGTATTGCTGACTTGATGAATGTTACAGAGGAGCCTTTGCATGAAACTCAAATTACGTATATTTGTAGTCATTGAAGGTATATTAGGTAAATATTTTATTGAAAATTACGAAATTGTGTTATCTGATTGAGTGTTTTTGTTTTGTTTTAACCCATTCATCATGATATACTAGGAAATGATCATTCAAATAATCCGACTTCAGTGTTGAATAGACCAATTAACGAACCTGTGTGTTTAGTACCACAGGTTAACAACTGCCTTGCCCGGTGTAGAAGTTCTATAGTTTTTTAGTTCAACGTGTTATTCATATAGTGGCTTTTTTTACCAACTTTATCATTCTGTTTTGTTATAATTGACATTATAAACTCCTTATTTTCAAGGCACAATTCTTAACGGGTTGTCCTAAGCCTATCCCTGATGTTTCAGTCAGATTTTCTTATATATGTGCAACCTTTTTTTTTGTTGTTTCAACCTAAATCGTAGTATCTGAAACCCAAAATTTTTTGTCTATATAAGAGCCTAATGTGTCTTTCATGCATGAGAAGTGATTTTTGATTGAAGTCGTGTGAGTTTTGACTTGGTTTCTCTTAAACAACGGGAAAATGTGTAGTTGATCTTGTGTGTGTCCAATTTTTCGAATTGCAAGACATCCTCTTCTGCAAAATTTTTCTGGATACAATTTTGTTTTTTTCATGGCCATGGTATTCAGGTTTTCATCCGTGTGACGTGTCTATGGTTACTGGTTTTCATGGAGACTTGTCTAAGATCACCTTGGATGTAATAATGTGGCTTGTTCTTCAGCTTCAATCCAAGAAGTAGTGGCGATTGCAAAGGCAGCAGACTATGTGGCGCTAATCATGGGTCGGGATCAAACACAAGAAATAGAAGATTTTGATCGCACAGATTTAGTGCTTCTTGGTAAACAATCCAACCTCATTGCATAGGTCGCTAGAGCTGCAAAGCGACCTGTCTTATTGGTGATTCTCTCAGGCGGTCCAGTTGATATAACTTTTGCAGAAGTATATCCCTACATCAGCAGCATCATTTGGGTTTGTTACCCTGGTGAAGCTGGAGGTGTTGCACTTGCACAAGTCATTTTCGAAGATCACAACCCAAGTGAATAAAAATAGACCCCAGTTCTAGCTAAAACTTAATCTTGTGATTTCAGTACATCTAAATAAATGAACGGAATGAACTAAACATGGGTGTACTAGGGTATACAGTATACTGCTTACTGCATATTTCATTTGATTTCTATATTCTTATGATCCTATCTGTAGCTTAACTGTCAGTTTAGTGTTATAGAAATACAGGTTTCATTGTCTTCTAAAGCTGAAAGTGTTCTTGAATAAATAATACAAAATGAAACCAAAGGAGAGGCTATATACTTCTGGACACGATTGGACACAGACTTTGGTCTTTCAGAAAGCAATAGCTTGATTTCGTTTTGGTCAACATGTTATGTCTTAAATGGAGGATATTGCAGGTATGAATTTGAGTCTTATAGTACACTATTTCTTCAAATATCTACAAAACGTTTAACTATCTATATGCCATTAAGTGTCTCCCACCTGGGATGTTTATAGGGGCTCGGATGTACTCAACCTTTCCCTAATAAAAATGATGTTTTAACCGTTAATAGCAAAGTCCATCAGTAACATCATATTAATAGGAAGTGTGCATGATTTAGTGAGTCATTACTATATTCAATTGTAATTTGTAACGAAAAAATTTAAAAACTTTGATTTCATCGAGAAGATACACATTTCTCTAAATATCATTTTCGATTTTTCTATTAATATATTGTGTATTTAAACCCGATTTTGTTTCATAGATTCTGCTCTACAAATTACTTCGTAATCTATCATGCTGCATTGCATCTTGTTATCATCCACGCCTTTGTGATACAGAAGTGTGTTTGTTCGTATCTGCTTCATTCTTTAAAACAATATCTTGTACTTTGGGATTTCCAGGTTTGTTTCTGATGTTTATAATTATAAAATCAAGTTTATTGGTGTGCGTTATGTAGCCTATCTTGTTATCATACGAAGAAAAACAAATTGGTTGAAGCAAGTTGTTTATGTATGATAGTGCTTGAAATGTCTTGTAAATAATGAGGACTGAGTAGACACTAATCATGAAGTTGGTATATTTTGTAGGTGGTAAATTGCCAATGACTTGGTATCCGAGACAATTCGTCAAAGTTCCAATGACATACATGAGGATGAGAGCGACCCTGCCACGGGCTTTCCAAGGCGAACTTACAAGTTCTACCATAGTTGGAAAGCTTATAAACTCGGACATGGTCTAAGGCTCTAAGCTACACAACCTATGCATACGAGTTCATCTCAGTTCCTAAAAAAAGTCTAAATTTAAATTCAGTAGGAAGTTTAAAGGTTGCTAAATGCTAATAATGCTGATTCTACCAAGTATATGTTATAGTTTCTGATACGGAATCAAAATCCTGTATAACGATTAAATTCTCATTTATTTGTATTATTATAATAAAAATATTTAAAATAACAGTATTGAATTTGATAGTGTAACTTGGGGGACCGCGTGCTACGCACGTGGCCCCACAACTAGTTAGGTAAAGAAATTGCACCCTTTAAAAGGCTTTACATGACAAAGTAGTTCAATTACTTAATAAATTTCAACTAAATGGAAATTAACAGATTAACAAATTTATTATCGTACCCCTCAAACTGCTCTTTTACGAGTTGAGAATTGTTCAATCACTTTAATTAATTACGAAATTAGTTTTGCAAATAACATATTACAATTTTGCTGTTAGGGCTATGCAAATTAATTATTGTTTAACTATATGATTTACATTTTATGGGTGGTTTCTTGATTTTGATTTGCAAGGAAAAGAATGTGGAAAGATTAATGAGATTAAAGAGAGATGAGTTAGATGTTGAGTTAAGTTGAAACTTGTTGGAAAAAATAATTTCCAATGAGACTCGTGGTATAGTAATTAAAGACGTAATTTTATTACTATACACAACTTAATTTACAAGGACAATTTATAATTTAGAGGACACACACTCAACACAATTAATTTGGGACACTTACACTTAGACTACAACTTACACTAATACTTACTAATACTCTCACTTTGTGTTTACAACTCACTCTTAGTTGTGTCTCTCCACACCACACAACATATTAATTGACACTTCCTATTTATACTAGTGCTAAGTAGGCTAAACCATGTTTTCTAGACTATCCTACAAATTCCTACATCCATTTAACTAGAATGGTCCAAAGCTCTAGAATGCTCTACATAATTTTACTTCTAGAACTCATATTATACAAATAAACTTTTTAATTCATCTATTCATGTAGAACTTTCTTTATCATACTCCTAAAAAGATTTTTCTAGATTATTTCTAATAAAACTCAGGTTGAGTTGGAGAAAATGTAGATAAAAAAGTGTTGAGAAAAAGATAACTTCGAAAAATCAGAGGCAAAACGGTGAAATTTGATTTAATATATTATTATAACTTAAATGTTGGAGAAAAAGTGGAGGTAAGAAAGTGATATGAAGATAGATTAAATTAACAGCTAGTCTCCTGAGAGACCGTCTTTCTGAAAGACGTCTTTCAGGTCCAGTCCATTAAAGCTTAATATCTACTTTTACTCTATATTTTTCTTTATGGATCAGTTTAATTAGAGATGGTATCTCATAAAGACCGTCTCTGACAAGAATTTGTGTTAAATTATAATTTGGCTAAAATTAATTTTGAAAAGTCTAAGATTATTTTAAACTTTAATAAATCATCATAACCAAAATCCAATAAAATGACAATGACTATAACTCGTAAACATTAAATTTTATGCATATAATTTATAAATGATTTAAATTTTAAGACTATAATTTATAAATAATTCTTTTGTAAATAACCTCACTTCACTACATTTTAAAAAAATCTCACTCCAAAAAAAAACCTCACTTCACTAGTCACTACATTTAAAAAAAAAACAAAAAAAGAACTCACTTCACGAAAGAAAAAATTCACCCGCATGATTCCCGCTCAATTTCAAACCCAAAACCCCTTCGAAACTCTTTAGGGTTTTCTTCCCCAAATTCCTAAATTCAATCTATGTGAACCCTCGTTCTCATGCTGCATCATCACGTAGATTTCAATTTCGCCATTTTCATCATCAAAGAAAACCATCATTTTCTTCTTATAAAAACTCTTTATCCAAGAAAATGAGCATTCCAATGGAGATTTCAGTTTCAGAAGCTCAGTCAACAAGTCAACAGGAATTAATTGATACCTCTAAAGAGCAAAACGGTTTAGATTTAGCGTCTGAAGATCCTTCCACGATTGTTCAAGAACAAGTATCAGCTTCTCCTGTTATTGCCGATGATAAATTCCTAGTTTCAGGTTCCTTACTTTCTCTACTTTATTATTGTTAATTATAGGTTTTATTTAGCTCCAATATGATTTCTTGAAATTTTGATTTTTTCCCCCCATATTTTGCCCTAAATTTCAGTTGAAGTGTGCCTGAAACCCTCAAGTACTGCTCGCTTGGATGAAGTTCGCAAATCCGTTGAAAGGTTAGATATTTATTTTCTCAATCATTTGCGATTTTTTGACTGGGTTATTCAATAAGGTTTAATGGTTTTCATTTGTCCAATTCACTAGCAATTTAATGCTCATTAATTAAAAACATGTAATTTAGTTGCTGTAGCCTCTAAGCTAGACAGCTCTGTAACGTCATACATGAACCTCATACATGAACCAGGATGGTATGAAATTCTCAACATATGGAATGTTGTTAACCTGAGCCCATGTATCTCAAATCTGAAAGCTCAAGAGTCCAGACCCAAACCATTTGCAACAAGGATCTCAGGCAAACAAGTCAAGTATACATAATGTAGTTGAGTGCTTGAAGATATGTGCGGTTCAGAGAGAAAACACTAAAGAGAGTGAGAGTTGAGAGAGTGTTTCTAATCTATTAGCGTGAGCCAAACACATTGTATGTATGATGGTTTGTATTTAAGATTGTAATCGTTGAATTACATATAAGCTAATAAGAGATACAAATCTTTTTATTGGTTGAGGAAGTGTATTGAAGATAACCATTATACTCGTAATATGTTATGTTGTTCTTGTTGTTGACATTTTGTTACACTTGATTGTTCTTGTAGGTTCCTTTCAGACTATAGTTTGGTTCTCCCTATATTTCACAACAAAATACATTCAATATTTGTACTTAGCTTGTTATGTTTAACGACATTGTTATTTGATGGCAAGGTACTTCATGATGCGTAAATGAGTCAAAGGGAGAGTTGGTAGTAGTTTTAGTTTTCTACTAGTCGGTAAGAACTTTGCTTATGAATACTCCTGCTTTTATTGCTGGTTTCAAGTCCAAATAAAAGCAAAGGATTGTAGTGAATTAGTGACATTGACAACTAATATAATATGTTGTCACAGCTTATGTCATGAGCCGACCCATATTGTTGGAATTAAGGTTTTGATGTTTTTGTTAAGTACTAGCTTGTGAGAATGTTGGATTGAGATGGATATGACTTTGTAGGGAACTTGTTTGTTGTGATTGACAAGTGATCTTCTATCTTTTAGAAAAGCTTTGGATTTTCATTTACATTTATTGATTGAGATTGGGACCTAAAGCCTTTGCCTTCTTGTTGTCTGTTGACAAACCTGGATCAATGATGGGTGGCTATGTCATTTGGTATCCTAGCATGGAACTCATCATCAAGACTCCTTCCATGAAGTTTTGCTTCTTGACGTCTTGTGATTGAATTCCAAACAAGACCATGGAAAAAATTGTACTGAACGCATTATAGTTTTCAACATGAATTTTTATGAGGATGTTTAGTGATTGCCCCTCATACATATTTGTTCACGGCAGTATGCTAGAAAAGAGAAGCCTGAGTTACACAAATGGTCCTGTTCCTCTCCCTAATGATGAGCAATATTTAATAGACAATGTGCAGAGGATTTGTATTTGTGACACTGGTATGCATTTTAGTTTTTTTTGGTTTAAAATGTTTTATAACCATCATATTGGTACTTTGTGTTTGGTAATGATACTCTTAAATATTTCACAACTGTTTTTAGATGAATGGGTGAAGAGTGGCGAGGTTCTTTTATTCTGGCAGGTCAAACCACTTGTGCATGTGTATCAGGTATTTCTATTATAGCCAACATGGCCAAGTCTTTTTGCTTGCTTTTAATGGTTTCTTTTACATTGGTACACTGTTTTGATATGTTTTTGTGTATTTCCTTAAAACCAGCTTAGTGAGGAAGGACCTTGTGAGGAGTTAGGAGGAGATGGTCAAAGTTCTAGCTTTAATGAATGGACTCTTCCAGCCAAGGAATTCGATGGAATGTGGGAAAGGTGAGTATGTGTCCTTCCACCTCTTTAAAAGAATTTAATTGTATTGTAACATTATGAATGTTCCATCTGCAGCTTGATTTTCGAATCTGGGCTGAAGGAAAGATTGCTGCGCTATGCAGCAAGTGCATTGCTTTTTAGTGAAAAGGGTGTTAATTCGTTCTTGGTGTCCTGGAACCGGTAATGGATAACCCATCTCACCATTATATTCTTTCAATGTTACTTTGTTTATGCTTTCTACAATCTACTAGCCCCTATGCTTTCTGTTCCACTTTACTGCCAGATTTTTTAAAATTAATTAGTTTGTTAGTATTATCATTATATTGCATGATTTCATTTATTGAGAGCTTGATCCTCAGTTAAAGTGTTCATTTCATCATTTATGTTCAGCGGCATATCAATATATTCCTACCATGTTTCTCTTGATCAAGGCTTAAATTTTTTCCTTGTGGGTACAGAGGATACATTATATTTTAGATATTTTATACATTAGCAAACACATCTGATGTGAATTTGTTTAAAGAGAAAATGAAATATTTGGTGTGAGTTTGCTGAAAGAGGGAATGAGACATTTGATCGGAATAGAAGGGAGTGTAATTTTAAGCTTTGGAAGGAAGGCATGACAACATGCTACTTATGCTCCAGATATATCTTGTGTAACAAAACCATTGAGACTGTCGGTCTATGTTCACTACTACATTATATTTTTTAATGACATTTATCTTTGAATAAGAAATAAATTTCTGTAACATGCTTCAATGACAGTTTGGCAGTCTATTGTTACTAATTTTGCAACCTGTTCAAATGCTGATTTGGTTTGAGGTCGCTATTGTAGTTGTTTCATGGATATTATTCAAATCAATAAATCAAGCAATTTATCCGGATTTCTTTTTTTTTTTTCTGGAATCTGAATTAGTCCACTGAGTTTTATCTATGAAAGAACTCCTATTTGGTCCTTTTCTTACTGTTTTCCCTTTTATTTTCTTGAACTAAATGTATGGCAGAATCATTCTCCTTCATGGACCTCCAGGTACAGGAAAAACATCATTATGTAAGGCATTGGCTCAGAAACTATCAATACGGTTCAGCTCCAGGTTTGTTAATTTTCTTTTAATTTGAATTTTCCTAACTTCAGAAATTGTATTTATCGAATATGTGACTACCTTGTTTACCGTCGTGATGTGTTTTTTTTTACAAAATTAGATATCCACAGTCCCAGTTGATCGAAGTTAATGCTCATTCTTTGTTCAGTAAATGGTTTTCAGAAAGTGGCAAGTTGGTAAGTGCTTCTCAGCGGACTTGATGGTAGTCTAGTCAGGCATTTCTGTTTAAATTTTATAGCAAAAATTTGAAATATCTGAAGGTAGTGTCTCATAGCTTAGCAATAGAATATGTGCGGATCTGTTCCTTCCTACTTTTGTCGACAAGTGATGTTTTAGATTCAGTTACTGCAATTATTTTACTGGCTTCTCATTTTCTATTTTCATTACGGTTCACTTTTAAACTATGCATAATGTATCTTCAAATCTTCACTGAGTGGGATGCCTGTTATGTTAGGTTGCGAAACTTTTTCAAAATATTCAAGAAATGGTTGAGGATGAAAACAACCTGGTGTTTGTCTTGATTGGTGAGTTGTACTTTTTCAAAGGAAAGGAAGTTCAAAAAAACATTTTTTTACTTTGATCTCAAATCTTTCGATTAATGAATTGGTTATGATCTTGCAGATGAAGTTGAAAGTCTTGCAGCTGCTAGAAAAGCTGCCTTGTCTGGTTCCGAGCCCTCTGATTCTATTAGGGTATCTGGCATCTGTTGCCCAATATTAGTTTCCTTGAAGTATACAGAATGTCATTATCGAATGCATTAAATGTCTTATTAACTGTCCTGAAGTGCTACTAATTATATCTGGCATTTCAGGTAGTGAATGCGCTACTCACTCAGTTGGACAAATTGAAAGCATCATCAAATGTGATAATCATGACGACCTCCAATATTACTGCCGCTATAGGTATGTTTACTGTTGTTCCAGATCCTGTACATTTTTTAGGGATGGTTCCCAATTTCCAGGTCTTGTATCTTAGACTTTAGAATATTGTAGTTATAGTATCGCGGCATCTGGTGGCTTGATTCGAAGTTTTTTGGTCAAATTTCAAAAAAGAACCAAGCATATAATACTGATATGATCTCAAGCATGGTTGTTAAAATTTACGATTCTACGATTTTACGATCCAAAAACAAGCGAGCAATTTGAATCGCAGGTAGAATCTTAAAGTCGTAGAATCTTACGATTCTAGTTGGAATACAATTTTTAGAGATAGTTACATAACACGATTCTACGATTCTACGATTCAACAATCCGATTCTACTAATTCAGTATGGATTTTTAAAATTTTTTCTTATGTATCATCTTTTACTAATCTCTTTCACATATACACTGAAATTTCAAATTTTCCATCATGAAAACTTTAAATAAACAAATTTCTTAATCAGTATGATGATTTAAACTAATTATTAAATATTTTTTGTTATATTCTAAAAAAATAAAGTCAAAAAAACATTAATTCATAAGTTTAAACTTTTGAATTGGATAATAATGATAAGAAACTAGATATTTTTAATATATTTAAGTTTATTTGTTGAATCGTACGATTTTACGATTTGATTCTACCGATTCGATTCTAACTCTTTAAACGATTTTAAGTAGAATCGCGATTTTAACAATTTTGATCTCAAGAACTCAACTCCCTCTTTGGGTTGCCTCTGTTATACCAGTTGTGCTATACAAGCTATTAGAAATTTAGAATACTGAAAAAAATCATTTCTAAAACATACAACCTATTTTTACAAGGTCATAATAGACGTAATGACAATGTCTTGTGTAAATGTTGAACACTAATATGAATCCGATCTGATTTCAGTAAGGTCTATTTTCTGTGTTGATTTTCATTTTAAAGATAGTAGATAAAATCAATGAAAAGATAGGAGAATGGGAGATACATTGCCATGGCATTCACCAGGAAAAGCCACTTGTACATAATCTCATGAACAGTCCCTCATTCATGACTTTATACTAAACGAAAACGCATAGGCTGTAGGAGTCTCTTGGGGTTTTTTATGAATCTGTAAGTTTTGGCAGCCATTACTGGAGCTAATTATTTGTTTGTTCAACTGTGTATATTAGCAAATTGTGCCCTTCACCTCATTAAGGTATGTGAATATCCAGTTCAATGTACTTGCTCTTTTGCTTTGCAGACATTGCATTTGTTGATAGGGCAGATATCAAAGCGTATGTGGGTCCTCCACCCTTGCAAGCACGTTATGAAATACTTCGATCCTGCGTGCAAGAGCTTCTAAGAACCGGAATACTGAATAATCTCCAGGTCAGATGTTCTCTCTGTCTGGAACTGCCATCCAGTTTCATATTGCTTTCCATCCCCTTTCCTTGGTGAGAGTTCGGATAAAATAGCTTTGTAATTTGTATACTGACTAGTTAGGCAATGTAGGATAATCCCGTTGATGTCCTGACTTTTCCCAGTCTCAAGGAAAAGTTGCTGCCATCTGTAATGCTTGAAACTCAGGCTTCATTGACATTGTCTAGAAAACTGCTTGAAGTTGCAGAAGTATGCGAGGTTAGAAGCATTAGTATTTCTGCGGAAATCTCATACTTTATAATGTCACTTATTTTTCAAGAAAGCATAATATATTCATATCCCGTTGCAGGGTTTGAGCGGAAGATCGCTACGAAAACTTCCATTTTTGACACACGCAGCTGTTGCTCACTCCTTTAACTGTGATCCTGTCAAGTTTTTGTGCACAATGATTGATACAGCAAAAAGAGAGCGTTCTGAGCTACCCGACTAAATTTTGATGTATTATTTGTAGTGGAATCTTTTGTTGTACAAGGTGAATTTTAGGAATATACGTAGGGTTATGTTTTATCTATTAAATATCACATTCATTTTAGTTTCACCTTTCTCTATGTGAATGAGTTCATGATTATCTATAATAGATTCTTTAAATCAAAGACAGTTTAAAACTCCGATTTATGTGGTGCGAATTAGTTATTTTTGTAATTTTCACGACTGAGTTTTTTTGCGAGTAGGCTAGAGAATCCTTACAGACAAGGTGAAAAAAAATTAAATACTAATCCTTCACGTAGGTGGCTAGAATCAAACAAAAAGAGGAGCTGAAAACTGAACAATGTTTGCAAGGTGATCCTGGCACATTTCTATTGAACTAAGCTTAGCCAATAACAAATGCTGTATTGTTACCAAACAAATCTAAAAATATAACCATTAAATTGAATAAGGGGACGAGTTCATTGGTTTCACACACAGAACTGGCATCATACTAGCAGCCTCAGCTAGGATGAATGTTCGGAGCAAAACCAAACATTTCTTGAATTGTCTTTTGAGTGCGTACTTGACTAGGGCTATCATAAAGCAGATCCTTGGCCTCAGAATGTCGACCTGCTTCAAAGAAAGACGAGATCATCTTTACATAAGCCGCGGTGGATGGGGAACCTTGCTTTGGCAAGGCTCCTAATAGATGCTTAGCATCCTCCATACTTCCAGATTTAGAAATATATTCAACGAATGGCTCGGGATAAGGTGGATAGTTCTGTTGCTTCATCATACTCAGAAGGTTGAAAGCTTCTTCGAGTTTTGCATCACGCAGTAGCATCTCAATCATTGTTTTGTACGTAGCTTGCCAGGGTTTTAGATGAGCCTTGTTGACCGTCTCAACAAGAAATTTATACGCATCGAGTGTCTTACCACACAAGATGAAACCCTTTATTAAGACATCCAATGTATCACCATCGGGTTCATGATTTTCTTCGAGCATCTGTTCAAAGCACGCTAATGCCTGATCCACTTGACCCGCTGCACAATACCCTTGGAGTAATATAGTCCAAGTTTTTAAATCAGGAACACATCCTTCATCTACCATTTGTTTGAACAATGCACAGGCATCGTCAAATCTTTTTAGTTTACAAAGGCCAAACACTTCTTGACTGTAAGTAATGTTATCAGGCTTACATCCTGCATTCCTCATGTCCTCCATGATCTTCTTCGCTTCATCAAATCTTCCGAGTTTGCACAAACATCTATGTATAGTATCATATGTTGCTTTCGTATAGGTATTTCCCGCCTCCAAGTACTTGTTAACAACCCGCATAACCAAAACCATATCGGGCTCAAAATCATGAGACAACTTTTTCAAAAGCACAACACATTCGTGTTCTAACAACTTGTATGGACCATCCATCATAAACTCAAACAACTTAACAGCATCTTCATTGCCGACACATCTCATCAATGCTACATACGACTCAATCTCAAATCCCTCGCTTCTCATTCGCGTCAATAGGTCCCAAAACTCACTCATGAATCCACGACGAGCTAAGACTCTAGCCATCCCACTATAAGTTATACTATTATGCTCAAACTTTCGGGAACTCGCAAGCCATTCAAAGAATTTTAAAGCTCTCAATGGTTCATTCTTCAATTTCCATATAACCTTAAACAAGAAATCATCTTTCAACTTAACATTCTCCAACTTCCTCTCCACTTCTGTACTCCAATCACATTCTAAAATCAATTTGACTATATCCTTAACAACATCATCTTCACCATTACCTGCCTTCATTGATTGGAGAAATTCATTCCATTTTCCCACAATATCATCCAATTTTTCATTTTTAAGAGCCTTAATTATACCACCAGAGACCTGTAAATCAATTTTTAATCCTTTCTTTTTCATTTCAGAAGCAAGTTTCCAGAATTCTTCCATGAATTCTCTACAAGCTAAAGTCCTAAGCAACATGTGAAAAGGAAGATAACTAGGCTCAAAATTTTTTTTAGCACGTACCCAATTGAAAAACCCTAAAGATTTTTGTGGGTTTGAATTCAATTTCCTCAATACATAAACTACAGATTCATGAGTAAGTTTAGGGTTTAATGCTTCTAATTCTTTCTCTACATTTTCTGACCAATCATTCGAAGACAATATTAATTCAATAACAGATTCCGCCTTTGAAGAAAAGTATAAATTTTGATGAAATGTGGTGGAAATACAGTAAGAAGGTGAACATTTGGAATGGCAAAATGGAAAAGATTGAAAGAAGGAAGAATAGTGAGTCACCTGAGTCAATCTAAGCGAGTTAAAACCTGGATGCCGAGTCGTGGAGAGCGAGTTGGCTAGTCTAATAGATAAACGAAGGAGCTTGATTCTGTTCATGGCTGAAGGGTAAAGAACTGGAAAATTGGGGTTTTGTTAGGGTTTATGAGTTCCAAATCGGAACTGTATAGTACAAGATGATCATAATTCAAAATTAGACCCGTTTAGTTACAAAATCAGCCGTGAGTCTCTATACGGGCTAGAAAACCCGACTAAAATGCTCGTTTGTAATTGTCCCTCCTGAGCAACAGTGTTTAAAAAAAAGTTGAATATTTGATAGTTGAAATTAAAAAAGAGTTAAAATGTACGAATGAAATTAAAATAATACATAATAAAAAAGACTATTTAAAATGAAAAATACTGCAAAATGAGTGGGACATAGGAAGCACTACATATTTAAATCAAAATTTTATTTTGTAAAATCTATAGATTTAGATAAAAATTCCACTTACCTAATAAAAAACTCAAAAATAGGAAAAATTACCGTGAATAATACAATTTTTTGTTTTCCTATAATAATACTAACTGTTGATGAAATAAAACAAACTTAGGGGTTATTTTCCTAGAATAATACCAACTTTAGTTTATTAATTAATTTACCCTCTCCATTCTTAAAAGATTGTCCACTATAGGATTTTCACACAAATTAAAAAAATAGAATCTTTGTAGTAAGTGAGTATTATTTTTTAAATAACAGTGTGAAGTAATGATTGTATTAATATTATGAGAGAAAAGACATTTAAAATAAAGAAAAAGAAAATTATCATTGTTATTATATATAGAGGGTATATTTAGGGAAAATGAGAGTGATTATAAGGGTATATTTGGAAAAAAAGATTTTCAAGTATTTTAAAGTGGACAAACATTTAAAACAATCTGTTATGGTAAGGTGGACAAACATAAAAGAACGGATGGAGTACCTTTTTTTTGTCTTATAATCACATATAGTTTAATTTTTAACATGTTAAGGATTTTTTAGGAAGAAACCTTTAAGTTGGTATTATTCATGATTAATTAAAAATTCGTATTATGATAGGAAAATAAGGAAAAAAAAATTGTATTATTTCTACTGTTTATAAGTTCATTTGACCTTGGTGGCAAACATATTATCTCAATGTTTAATTTGCACCCACTTTAACCAACAATTGTGAAAATCTCTTCTCTATTACGTCTAATAAATGGACTCTGGCCCATTTGACGATAAGTCAAGTTTTATAATGATTATGAATTACTCAAAAGTGATAACGACTTCCAAACTTTAGCTAATTGTCGTTAAATGAAGACATCATATGCTAATTATTTCCTATAGTTGACAAAAAGTCTTTTAGTAGATATTCTTTTCGTTTCCGATTAAATGTCCAATTTGATCTGGCACTAATCTTTTTTAAGAATAAGATTACAAAATAGTGAGTAAGTGAAAGCAGTGATAAATTAATGACATGTAATAGTTGAATCACATATTTAGAACAACTCTAATGCAAATAGAAGAGTTGCAAAATCCTTCAAACGAGCAACCTACTTATATGCTCGAACGAGCGCCTACCTTTTGGAGAAAGTGTTGTCTTGCTTTGTGATGCTTGCACCTCGATCAAGACAACTTTTAGCCCTCATGCACATTCATGCTTTCAAATGCTCTAAATATGTCATGGCACATAAAAGCTTCTTCTTCAATCGTCAATTCGTCATATTCTACATTGCATTCCCCACACATCCTTCATCAACGGAAGCTAGTGAGTCGCCCAATGTTTGATTGAAGTCATCTTCAAACATGGGTAGTTTGACTCTTGTTAACACTTTCAATAGCAATTGGATCTCCAATTTGCTAGACTACTCCTTTAATTTGCCTTATTTTCTATTTTAGATCGTCTTATTCATTTTGCATTATCTCTATATTTAAAAACAACCCACTATTAACTTTTAATTTCATCTATACATTTGAACAATTTCTTTTAATTTCTCTCTTCATTTATCATCAAATATTCAATTTTTTTGTAAAACACTTTATTTTCTCTGATACTAATTCAACGAAACACAATATATTACTAGAGTATCTTGAATTGTCATTATTACAAATTTACACTAAATACAATTATATAAACCAATATACTATTTTACATATTTCACAAATATACTCATTAAATATATTATTTTTGTTTTCAAGTTCATGCCTAAACTCAAATAAAACACATGTAATTAATTGACATATATATATATAGAAAACACAAAAAATGGTCCAAGCTAAGCAACATTAACATGGAAAAAGTAGAACAATTTTTTAAAAACCATCAACCGACCAAAAGCAAAGGGATACAAGAATCAAAGATTATAAACCCAATTGCAAAAAAAGTCCCTTTATTTTTAAGGATAGTTCCAGCTTTGGGGGTACCATCCTTTAAACAAGAAGGAAAAAAATAGGCCTCTCCACTATTTACATATACATGCATACCTTTCAAATAAATTTGTAATTCTCTTTTCCCATTGAAAAAAGTGAAATTTCTTTGCATGCGGATGAATATAAAGGTTTTTTGGTGGAAGATGTTGGAAGGTCTCTATTACCCTAAAAATTGTTAACTTTTTTTAGTTTCAGCTTGTTTTGTATGAGACCGTCTCATCATTAGACGGGTTCATATAATAACTTATTTCTTTAATTAATTACTTTAAGATCATAAGTAATCGTTTTACGGTTATAAGTTATCATTCTAAATAAAAAGTAATTATATCAAAATTATAAGTGATCACTTTAAGTAATCATTTAAGACAAAAAATGTATATTGGGTCAGCCCAATAAAGATGATCTCACCGTGAGACCGTCTCATTTAAGAATTAGTGTTTTACTTTTTAGAGATGTTAGGAAAGTAGGTTAGTTTAATCATATAGGATTATATCTTATTAAATAGCATCTTGCATCAATGTTACATATAAAAAATTAATTCACCATATAGAGTTCATTAGATCATCTTTACTTCAAGTAAAACTATCCATCGTACTACATGTCATCCCTAGAACTCATTCTGACCTTAACCAAAACTCCAAGGTCAGAGTGCCCAGAAAAGTTCTCAATTACGACTTACGAGTCTAATTTGTAGAATATCAATTATTACAAACAAGCTGCTAAGACCTAAGATAATACGTTTAGGAATTAATGTGATTAAAAATTTAAGTTGATAACTGAAATCATAAATGTGTTATACTTCTAGTCTTCCACCATCCATCGTAATGTCTTATTTTCTATTTTATATCGTTTTATTTATTTTGACTCATTTTTCTATTTGGAAATTTTATGATAAATGTAAAAGTGAATGTTTCATTTTGAAAAATTTAAATCTAAATATGTGTGTTCCACAATATGTCTATTGCATGCTTAGGACAAACCCTACTTTTCTTTTCTCCCAACATGTCTTTTTGTGTGTATATAAATACCCTAACATATGCACCATTCTATTCCACATTTGCATTCATTCAATCCATTTGAGCTTTCACATTCTTTTACCCAACTCTTTTTTATTCCAATTTTGTTTTGTGATAAAATGGTTGATTTTAATTATCCTAATTATTACCACATAATTAAAACAAATAATCCCATGTTTGTCATGCATGTTACTCCTCAAATTAAACACAAAAATTTAGCATTTTTTTTGGGAGATTGTTATTGATCATGATCAAGGTTCTTTCATGATACATTCCGAGTCATGAAGGTCGATCGATGATGCTATATGCAAGGGGAATTAAGCACTCTTGGTCCGTAATCCAATCCGAAGCTAATTAGTTACCACTGGCTAATTTGATAGAATATATAACATATTTAGGGTTTCAGCCAAAAATTTGAACTAATGGTTGAAAGTACCGAATATGCTATATTACACTATCATATTTAGTAATAATTACTCATCTTTTTGTTTTTATAATTTCTTGATTTAATTTGATTTGAGGGTTTGGATTCAATAGTTGAGATTTTGATTACCCTCTTTTCATGGTGAGGTACCATGTGAGATATTTAGAGTTCATATGTAAATAATGGAATGGCGTTCAAAATTTAGCCTAGCTAACTTTAGCTAGGTTATATTTTCACTATAACTATGGAAATATATACATCATATATAGATCTTGCATAAACTTTTATACCCTTACTTATGTAGTCTTATTTTTGAAATGATTAAAGATTTAATGACAGACTAGACCACAAAAGTACATTATTATTATATTTAAATATTGTTTTGCCTTACTAAAATAAACATAATATATTAATA
Organism: Amaranthus cruentus; assembly: GCA_019425755.1. NCBI lineage: Eukaryota > Viridiplantae > Streptophyta > Magnoliopsida > Caryophyllales > Amaranthaceae > Amaranthus > Amaranthus cruentus. The sequence continues at coordinate 792,368 of CM033461.1, read as the reverse complement.
TATAAGTAAATATTTATGTTAAAATAATTAATAGTTGAGTTAATTAATTAAGATGTAAATCCAAATATGAATATTATTATTATTTGCTAAATTTCTTGTTCTTATTTGATAGTAATTAAGAAATTGGAGACTATAAATATATTAAGAAAAGTATATTTTTTCTCAGTAATGTAAGTTTTTAAAAGAGTCATAGTAATAGATTATTGTTGTTGTTTTTTTGAAATCTTATGAATTAGGATGTTATATGTTTTCTTTAAAAAAAGATGTTATATGTTGCTCTTGCTCAAATATGCATCCCTAAATTTTAGAGAGCGCCTTGTGAAATTAGTAAGAGTTCTCGTTCATAATAGAGGAAGAATTAAGAGTTCTTAAGTAGAGTCTTGTATTATTCGACGTTGATACTTAACAATAAGGTATGTAAGGGTGAAATAGTTCTTTCACTAAAAGGTAAATGAAACTAGCATGTTGAATATATAAAGGATCGGAGTAACTCTGTGTTTGTGTGCTATATTGTTGTGAGTATCTTAATTAAAATATTTGTTTTTCTAACAATTCAAGACATTAGAGAAATAAAAAAGATAAGTGATGACAAACATAATAATTCAACTCCAAATTAGTTTGAGTTCTTTTGGGAAGATGCCTATAAAAAATTCATGCGAATTCGATTCAAAGTAAAATGGATATTAATGTAGATCATTCATTTGGAAATATTTGGTTGAAGATGCCACCCTTGTGTAGATATGTTTAAGAATTTGATTCTCATTTTTCATGAAATCTATCTTTTATGCCCTTCTGTCTATAAGTGATTATTATGAGTTATGACCTTAAAATCAAAATAATTCCATTATTACTTTAGATTTTATTTGGAAATTAGTTTTTCATTTCAAATAGGAGTAGTAGATTTTAATAATGAAACAAAATGAAAAATTTAAGAATAACAATATTTGAAAAGTCATACTTAAATTCTCAATTTTAACTTTTTTTTTTTAAAAAAGTGGTGATATTAACCCAAATTAAAATTTATTTTTATCCAAACACTAAATTTAATTTGGCAAAATAACTCATTGGAGAATTTCAGCTTATTTTGCTACAAATAAAGTATTGGTGTTCAAATCAGTCAAAACTTATTGTTATGAATAATTTCTTTTTTAACAAGTTGTTCATAGCAGCAGGTTTAAAATTAACTTGACAAACCAGTTAATAAAATCACCCGGTCAAATTAGTCAAATTATAATCAGCTATAAGCTACCAGCTATCAGCAATTGACCAAAAACCTCTAAATCAATTTTAAATTTTCAAATGAAATTATTATTTTAAAACGTAACATAAAAAAGAAATCTAATGCTAATTAGTTGACTTACTTACTAATTGGATTTGGAAGTGATGTTTGAATATTTGTGACACTAATCCTTCTTTTTTAGATCAAATCAGGTAGGTATTATTACAAACAAAACATAATTAGGTGTAAGAATCTTACTTTTCTTTCTCCTTTTTCCTTTTGGATTGGTTGCTTTAGACAAACATTTACATCTACTAATGGCTAAATAGCTACATATTGCGCTATGGGCCCAGGAAATTTAGATTGAACTATAAGTTTAATGATGCTAATTAGTTGACCTCAGGATTTTCAGCTACAATGAAATCATGACACGTGCTTCTTTGAATTGCAAAACACTTGAGTGTTTATTTGGGTTAGATTTGGGATTTGGATAAACTCAACTAAAAGGATAAGTTGATTGTTAGACTTTAACTTTTGTTATATACTCTTTCACATCCTCTCATATGTACGAGAATTCTTTGTAATAAAAGTGTGTATGAAGATTTCACCTTTAAAGAGTGGTGAATGAGATTTGAACGCGTGACCTAGCTAAACTTCTGATTCTATGTCAAGATCCCAACTAAATAAAAGTTGAAACTAATAGTTGATGTCTAATATTATATATAGTCTATTATAAAAGTTGGGTTAAATTAGTTTCAAAAAAAATTTAATTAGATCATTAGAATTGATGTTACAAAAGAAAGGGTCTTGTGTCAGTTAAAAATCAAATATTATTTTTATAAACACAAATTCTTGCTTGAGACCGTCTTTTGTAATGACGGCTCTCAAAAGCCCAGTTTAATTCTAAATATTTATTGTTACTACTCAAACTATAAATTTAAGCTGAACTTTTGAGAGTAGTCTTTACATAAAACGGTCTTTCAAGAGAGCAACTATTTTTTAAAATATTGATTAAATTCAATATTTCACTTTTCTCGGATCACTCGGAATTAAAAGAAAAAATAGGTGTAAGAAATAAGGAGCATTGGCGTCGGCCCATTTATACAACGGCCCAGTGAACCTTGTGGCTGGCCTGTTTAATTAATCCTGTTCGTAAGCAAAGTCAGGTGTTCGATTACCAATACATCTACTAATACTACATTGCTTCCCTTTTCATTTTTCTTTATGGCCCGTTTGGTTAGTGATACTAAATGTCGGTAATGGAAATGATTTACAGTATAAAATTTTATCAAAAGTTTCATATCATTCCCAAGGTAATGAAAGTTTGATCACAAAAAAAGCTTTTTTGTTTACGAATTTCCATTACCAGCTAATACCACATCTCCCATTGGTAATATTGAAATGGATTTTATGAAGAAAATGAGATGATTGAAGTTGGATAAGTATGGCCATCAAGGTAACCAAGGAATTTTCAACCAAAATTACACTTGATTTTAATTCCCGTTACCACCGTTTGTTACCACTAACCAAACGGGCCATTAGAGTTATATCTATCATTTTTCGTAATAAACTTAGGCTCGTTTCATTGTTGGTATTAAAAATGAAAATGATTTATAGTGAAGTATAATTTTTTGTAAAATGTACCATAGTGTACCCATGATAATAAAATTTTGATCAATGTTTACAATTTTCTATTACCACGGTCCACCTGATACCGCATTTTCATATGATAATGTATTAAAATTAATTTTGTCAAAGAAAATAAGATGATTAAAGTAAAATAAGCATGACCATGAGTTGTTTGATAAAAAACTTGATTGAGAAATTTTAGCTAATTTTATACCTATGATCAAGCATTCATATTTGTTCATATTTGTTTGATCGAGCACAAGAGCGTGTTAATTCGGTTGGAGTAGTTTTCATATTTGCTCGTTTTCTAATTTCTATAGAAAATTGATCAACTTGTTGGCCAAAATGTAAAATCATTTTCCATTACACCATAACACAAATTCTTACTTGAGACCGTCTTTTGTAAAGACGACTCTCAAAAGCGTCAGTCCAATTCTAAATATATATTATCACAACTCTAAATATAGATTTGGGTTGGACTTTTGAGACTCGTCTCTACAAAAGACGGTCTCTCAAAAGATCACCTGCATACATAATTAGTTTTTATATTCAATCATTATTTTATTTCATTTAATCATGATAAGTTCGTAACAACAACATACTTAATTTGTGTAATTTTTTTTGGTATACCAATATATAGAGATAAAATAACGCAATTTCATATGCTCATTGTTATTTACACCGAGTTTTAAAATTTTTTGGTAAAAATGTATAAAGCAAATTAAAACGGACTGAATTATATTGATTAAAACTGCGTAAAATTATTTTTGTAATTTGATCTATTGCTTTTATCAGAATTCAAAACTCGTTTCTTAAGAATTTTTTTTATCAATAATAAAAATTATTGAAATAATTGCTAGGATCGATACGATACTAAAGAACTTGATGAACTAAAAGACTTTCAATGAACTAGCTAATGTATGAACGAAAATAAATTGCAAAATTGACACAATGATTTAAGGAGGTTCACCCAATATTGGCTACGTCCCCCGTGGTGTGTAGTTGCTTGCTTGTATTATTTCAAAGAGAGAACACTCTTACAATGAAGTATTACAATTGAGTAAGAGATAACAAAAGGCTATGTGTTTAGGCTAAGGGGTTTGTGTTTTTATATGTTTTGGTGATCACTCTAACTCTCTATTTATAGTGCTAGATTATACTAAGAGTTACATAAGATTCAATGTAGGAAGTAAATGACATAATAAACAGCAATTAGAGTCTTCAATAGCTGATATTCAATGAGTTGTAACTCCCCAAGGTAAGTGGATCGTTGAAAAACAACATCCAATGCTGTCAGAGACTTCGCTCGACCGGGTCGAGCGGACCAGGGGGGTCGAGCGGTCAGGTCGAGCGGGAGATCAGAAGCTACTGGAAGTATTCTGTTTTGGCGCTCGACCAAACATGATCTTGGCTCGGGTCGAGCGGCGGTCGAGCGGGCAGCAGGTGCCTCCTGGACTGATTGCTTCAACTTCCACATAGTAAAGTATCACCAATCAACAATAATGACATCCATAACTTCTTCATTCAACTCCAACTTAACTCCTCATTGAAACCACCACACTTAACACCACAATTTCCCATCTTAATTAACCACTTAGGATTCCAATTCATGAATGCACACACACATGTGCACTCAAGTCACACATTCACAACAATCTCCACCTTGACTTGAGTACACCCAAGTCAAAAACAAACATCAATCCACTTCATATTACAAAAATACAAAAACAAGCTTTAACAAAAACATCACATCAAGCAAGGAGCTAAACCAACCAAGTCAACACAATACTCAAACTTGGTTGTAGGCAAGGGTTTAGTCATCATGTCGGCCGGGTTTTCACTAGTATCAATTTTCTTCAAGATCACCCTTTTGTGCTCCACCTCATCTCGGATGAAGTGATATTTGATATCAATGTGTTTGGACCTTCTATGAAATGTATTTTGATTTTTAGCCAAGTGAATTGCACTTTGGCTATCACAATGCACACTTACCGAACACACCTTATTGCACGTTTCACCAACAAGACCTTTGAGCCACTTTGCCTCTTTGAATGACTCGGCGGCGGCTATGTACTCCGCTTCGGTTGTTGAAAGAGCAACCACATCTTGCAACGATGATTGCCAACTAATTGCCGAACCACCCAAGGTGAACACGAGCCCACTTGTAGACTTCCTATTATCAAGATCACCACCATAGTCCGAGTCACAAAACCCGGTTAGCTCGCTTGAATCCTTCCCATACATGAGACAAACATTAGAAGTACATTTTAAATACCTCAATAACCACTTAAGTGCCTCCCAATGTCCCTTACCCGGATTCGACATATATCTACTTACCATACTCACCGCATGAACAATGTCGGGTCTAGAACATACCATGGCATACATGACACTACCAACGGCACTAGTGTACGAAATTCCCATCATTTGCTTTTCTTCCTCTTTTGTTTGTGGACATAACATCTTGGACAATTTAAAATGAGAGGCAAGGGGAGTAGACACACCTTTAGCATCTTCCATGGAGAAGCGTTGCACAACCTTCTCAATATACTTCCTTTGGCTAAGGTACAAGACACCCTTAGCCCGGTCTCTCAAAATCTCAATCCCAAGAATTTTCTTGGCTTCACCAAGATCCTTCATATCAAATTCACTTGAAAGCAACACTTTCAAGTTCTCCACCTCAAACAAAGAGCTACATGCTACCAACATATCAACAACACATAAAAGCAAATACAACAAGAAACCATCTTTAAGTTTCTTAAGATAAACACAACTATCATAAGAACTTCTAGTAAAATCATGAGAGGTTATGAAAGAATCGAACCTCTTGTACCATTGACTAGGCGATTGCTTCAACCCATACAATGATCTCTTCAACCTACACACATGATTCTCCTTACCGGCAACCTCAAAGCCTTCCGGTTGCTTCATAAAAATTTCTTCTTCAAGTTCTCCATGAAGAAATGCCGTTTTCACATCCAATTGATGCAACTCCATATCCTCCATCGCAACCAAAGCAAAAAGAGTTCTAATAGAAGAGTAACAACGGGACAAAATACCTCATGGAAATCGACACCCTCAATTTGAGAGTATCCCTTTGCAACAACTCTAGCTTTGTAGATGGGAGGAACACCACTTGAAGGACCCTCCTTCCTCTTGAATATCCACTTGCACCCAACAATTTTCTTTTTCTTTGGTGCAACCACGATATCCCAAGTTTCATTTTTCGCAAGTGATTCCATCTCTTGCTTCATGGCTATCAACCAATTGCTTGAGTCTTTTGAGGCCATAGCCTCCTTGTACGTACCCGGTTCATGTAAACCTTCGACTTCGCTAGCAATGTTGAGAGCGTATGCAACATAATCACACTCTTCAATATACCTTCTTGGAGCCACGATCTTCCTCCTTTGCCTAATTGTGGACAAGGGAGGAGACCTTTGTTGAATATTTTCATCAATTTCATTTTCATCAATATTGGGAGGTTGACCCTCCTCTTGTGCATCAATAGGATCAATTACAACATCATTTACAACGGGCTTTTGTACACTAGAGACTAACATACTTTTTTCATCAAAAACAACATCTCTAGAAGTAATTATTCTTTTTGATTCACCACACCATACCCGATACCCCTTTACACCCACTCCATAACCCAAAAAAATGCATTTTCTAGCCCTAGGTTCAAATTTCCCATCATTTACATGAATATATGCGGGACAACCAAAAACTTTAAGAGTAGAATAATTTACCGGAGTGTTGTACCACACCTCTTGAGGTGATTTGAATTTCAAGGCGGTATGAGGTGAGCGATTGATCAAATAGCATGCCGTAGACACCGCTTCGGCCCAATTGCTTCCCCAAATTAGCTTGGTTTAGCATACACCTAGCCCTCTCCAACAATGTTTTATTCATCCTCTCCGCAACACCATTTTGTTGAGGACGCCCTGCACATGTTCTATGTCTAACAATGCCTTCACTAGCACAATATTGAAGAAATTTACCATCAACAAATTCAAGACCATTATCGGTTCGCAAGGTCTTGATGCTCCTACCGGTCTTCTTTTCAATCATCTTTTTCCATTCAACAAAAACATCAAAAACTTCATTTTTATGTTTTATGAAATAACAGCAAACTTTTCTTGAAAAATCATCTATGAAGGTCAATAAATAATTACAACCACTAAGGGAGGGCTTTCTTGAAGGCCCCCACAAATCGGAATGAATATAGTCTAGGATTCCCTTAGTGTTGTGTATGGCGGGTTTAAAACTAACCCTCTTGTGTTTCCCATAAACACAATGTTCGCAAAACCCAAGATTTCCGAACTTTTTACCATCAAATAAACCTTGTTTAGAAAGTTCAAACATACCTCTTTCTCCCATGTGACCAAGCCTCAAGTGCCAAAGTTTAGTCTCCTCATCGGACATTGTGTTTGTGGAGACGTTCGCCGTGCCGGAGATAGTTGAACCAACGAGAGTATACAAACTCCCATTCATCTTCCCCTTCATCATTACAAGTGATCTCTTAACGACCTTCATGACTCCACCTTCACAAGTGATTCTGCACCCGATTTTGTCTAGTGTACCCAAAGAAATGAGATTCTTTTTCAAACCCGGAATGTACCTTACATCTGTCAAAGTCCGCACCATCCCATCGAACATTTGCATTTTCACGCTCCCAATTCCAACCACGTTGCATGTAGAATTGTTTCCCATGGTTACTTTTCCCCCATCAACACTTTCAAGAGTTTGGAAGAAAGCTTTGTTGGGAGTCATGTGGAATGTGCACCCCGAGTCAAGAATCCATGCATCATCATCTTTGTACCCATGTGTGGCAACAAGAACGCCACCATCATCACTATCATTGACGTAACTAGCATCGGCATTGCTAGCTTCGTCCTTTACCCCATTATCACTAGTATTCTTCTTCTTCCATTTCCAACAATCCTTCTTGATGTGGCCTTTAAGCTTGCAATAGTTGCAAGTCTTGTTTTTGTTATTTGGCCCCCGTGACTTCGATCTCCCATTACCCTTGTTCCCACTCCCACTAGTGGAGCCTTTCTCTTGCGTCCTTCCCCTTACAAATAAACCATCACTAACACCATTTTGTGACTTTTGTGACAATTGAGTATCGATGAGGTCTCTTTGTGTTAACGCATTTTTGACATCATCGCTACTCAAATTATCCCTACCATAGAAAAGAGTTTCTCTAAAATTTTTGTAAGAAGGAGGTAGAGAACATAAGAGGTAAATAGCCAAGTCTTCATCATCAAGCTTGACATCGATATTTTGTAGATCCATAACAATGGAACAAAATTCATCTAAGTGAGGTTTCAAAGGTTTACCTTCCTCCAAGCGTAGATCGTAGAGTCTACTTTTCAAAAGTAGCCTATTGGTGACACTCTTGGCCATATAGAGTGACTCCAATTTCTCCCATATCGCTTTGGTTGTTGTCTCCTTAACAAGCTCTCTTAGCACTTCATTGGAAAGGCATAATTGTATTGCCGAAAGCGCTTTTGAATCAATCTCTTCCCATCTTGCCGCGGTCATACCTTTCGGCATTTTCTCTACACTATCAATGGCCTTGTGCACGCCATTTTGGATCAAAATGGCCCTCATTTTGACTTGCCATAAGCCAAAATTCACACTTCGATCAAACTTCTGAATGTCTAGTTTCATTGACGACATGTTTCACCAAATATTGTCTTCCTTAACACCGTAAGATCTACTTGGCTCTGATACCAATTGAAATAATTGCTAGGATCGATACGATACTAAAGAACTTGATGAACTAAAAGAATTTCAATGAACTAGCTAATGTATGAACGAAAATAAATTGCAAAATTGACACAATGATTTAAGGAGGTTCACCCAATATTGGCTACGTCCCCCGTGGTGTGTAGTTGCTTGCTTGTATTATTTCAAAGAGAGAACACTCTTACAATGAAGTATTACAATTGAGTAAGAGATAACAAAAGGCTATGTGTTTAGGCTAAGGGGTTTGTGTTTTTATATGTTTTGGTGATCACTCTAACTCTCTATTTATAGTGCTAGATTATACTAAGAGTTACATAAGATTCAATGTAGGAAGTAAATGACATAATAAACAGCAATTAGAGTCTTCAATAGCTGATATTCAATGAGTTGTAACTCCCTAAGGTAAGTGGATCGTTGAAAAACAACATCCAATGCTGTCAGAGACTTCGCTCGATCGGGTCGAGCGGACCAGGGGGGTCGAGCGGTCAGGTCGAGCGGGAGATCAGAAGCTACTGGAAGTATTCTGTTTTGGCGCTCGACCAAACATGATCTTGGCTCCGGTCGAGCAGCGGTCGAGCGGGCTGCAGGTGCCTCCTGGACTGATTTCTTCAACTTCCACATAGTAAAGTATCATCAATCAACAATAATGACATCCATAACTTCTTCATTCAACTCCAACTTAACTCCTCATTGAAACCACCACACTTAACACCACAATTTCCCATCTTAATTAACCACTTAGGATTCCAATTCATGAATGCACACACACATGTGCACTCAAGTCACACATTCACAACAATTATTAGTAATTCGTGAATTTGTCATGGATAATAAATATCCATATTTTAAGAAAAAAAATATATAAATATCAAAAAACAAATTCATAATTATAAGCATATATTTTTTTTGAAGGTAATTAAAAGCATATAAAACTATTACTTTAATAATAAATTGTATCAATAATATAGATAACTAAATAAGATAAGCACAATCGAATTCCAATTGGACAAGAACTTCAAATTGAGTTTTACTACTTCCTCATTATAATCTTCTTTGTTAAGAAAGTTGTTTCATTTAGAAAAAGGCAAGGAAAAGTATGTTGGAGATTCTTAATGCAATAACCTAGTTAGTAATAAAAGCTAAAAAGGATTCATTCCGCACCAAGCATATAATTTCACAAAAATTTTCTTTTTAGATACTTAGAGTCAAAAAATTAAGATTAAAGGTTTTTGACAAATGACTGATAGTTGATGGCTGATAGCTGATTATAGTGGCTCATTTGACTTTCTGATTTTATTAACTGGTTGACTAGCTGATTTTGAACCCGCTGCTATATATAATCAGTTTGTTCAAAAACAGCTTATTCGTATCAAAAAGTTGTTTTAACCAGCTAATTCACCAAACACTAACATTAGCTGGTTTGACCACTCAAACATCTTTTTATATCAAAATAAGCTAAAATTGCTCAATAAGTTAATTTTTCAAACACGCCGAATATAAATTAAATGTGAGTATGTGACCGGTGGACCTAAGATTTTCAAATTAAGATGCAACGACATAGAAAAGTGAAATATTAGGATAATAAATTATAATAAAAGTTTATTAATTTTTATATTAAATTCTCTTTAAATGATAAAATTATTAATAATATAGAAAATTTATTAATTTTTATATAAAGCCGCTAAAAGTTATTGTACATTTCATTACCCATAATATTATTCTGGCTTTTGAAGGAGTTTATATTACGTTGACTAATGCCCAAAGTGGTATAATCCACAATTAGATACCTACTAGAACTCTCTATTTACTCACCACCACATTATGTATCCTCCATTATCCATGACTAAAGTAAACAACTTAATCTCTAAAAAAAAAAGAAATAATTTATAAATAAAAAAAATTCTAAATGAACACAGTCAAATATGACGTCTATTTTTGTCATTTTACTTTCCCAATCAAAAATCATTTCTTACCTCTTTAATCCATGATTTGCCATACTTACAATCCACTAATCTAATCACTTCCACTCCCTTTAATTTGCATCTTTTGATTCCCCATAAATCCAAACCTTCAATCCTTCTATCAGATCATCATATTCAGTAAATTTCGCTCCTAAAAATCTTCATTCTCTCTTCATCGTCCTTCATTCCAAAAAAAAAAAAAAGTCTTTGCTTATTCTTTCAAAGATCATGAATTATCCAAGAAATGTTGAAGATGTTATCAATGATTTTAAAGCTAGAAGATTAGGAATAATCAAAGCTTTAACCAAAGATTTTGAAGAATTCTACCAATTATGTGATCCTAATCAACCAAATTTATGTCTATATGGGTTCCCTGATCAACAATGGGAAGTCAACTTACCTCCTCCATCTGACCTACCCGAACCAAGATTAGGCATCAATTTTGTACGTGATACCATGTCCAAACAAGATTGGTTGGCCATGGTAGCGTTACATAGCGATGCGTGGTTGTACTCCCTAGCATCATATTTTTGTACTAAGTTTAATTTCGATAAGGCAGATAAGAAACGTCTTTTTAGTAAATTGAGTGATTTTAACTCGATAACTAAGATTATAGATGGATCATCGAGGAAAAGGGGTAAACTCGAAGACGGTGGATTACCTCATGAAATACTTTTCGATGAAATACTCGTAAGGCTTCCTGTTCGAGATCTTCTCAAGTATAGATGTGTTTGTAAGACATGGAAGTCTTTGATTGATGGCCAAGAGTTTGTTTATGCACATCTAAAGAATTATAAGAACAATTATGAAGGAAATCATTTGTTGGTCATTTCTGGTCCTAAGAATATGTGGTATATGACTAGGGACCAAGTTATGGTACGTCGTGGTGATACGTTTAGAAAGGTAATGGAACTTGAATTTTTGGTTGCTTCTGATGGAACTTGTAATTTGAGTTATGTTAATGGGTTAATTTTGGTTAAGAAGAAAAATTATAGGGGTTTTAATGGTATTAATTTGTGGAATCCATCCATAAATCGGTATTTAAATGTCCCTAATCCTAATTCTATGTTTGATTCTTTGAATGATGCAACTTATTTTGAACTTGGTTTAGGGTTTTATTCTAATTCTTGTTTAAATGATTATAAGATTATTATTATTGTTTATCCCAGTGCCGAGGTCAAGTATAATTTTGGTCGGCGTTATCGTGCTACGATTTCTGGTTTAGTACATGTTTATACATTAAGTAGCAATTCTTGGTGTAGTATCCTTGGTATTAGTCCTCCTTATTGGAGTGTTGGGAAGCAAGTTTTTTTTAACGGCGCGATACATTGGATTAATTTCGGACCAAATATCGTAGCGCATGATTCATGGTATAAGGAAAAAGATTCGTACCTAGCATCTTTTGAAGTTGAAAACGAAGTTTTCAAATATTTTGAGCTGCCTACTGGTATCAAAGATGGCGATGAGCCTAAAATAAAGTTTCCGACCATTTTGGGAGGATCACTTGCGATATTTTGTGCTTATTCGGATCATCAAAACGACATATGGGTGATGAAAGAGTATGGTGTATCGGATTCATGGAGTAAATGTTACTCGTTTAAGCTTGTTTTGGATGATCTCTTGCATTTCAACAATAATGGAGAGTTGTTTTTTGTGGTGAATAGGAAGGGCATAAAATCATATGATGTGAAGACTGATAAGGTTAGAGATCTTGCCAAAACTTATTCTAGGTCTTGCACCTATACTGTTTTTACTTATGTGGAAAGCTTAGTTTTTTTTAACAAGTAAATATAATTTATAATCACATATTAGCCCTCTAATTAAGGATTATTATTTTTTTTTCTCTTTTGAAATGTATTTTCTTTCTTGATTTAAAAAAATATATATAGTGGATCATTTTAAAGCATATAAACTTGTAAAGTACTACTTTTATATGATAATTTTGCTTTTTTGATCAAGAATAATATATGAATATTTTCTATGATAGTTTAATATTCCAAAGTTTGTAATAATTTGATTTCATAGATGAATTATATTGTGAGTAGTATGTTTTATAATGTGGAGTACTTTTCTAGGGTTTTTAGAGCAATATTGATGATGAAAATGATCTCCAAGTTTTGCTATTCATATTTTTTGTTGCAATTATTTAGAGCATGTTAGGATATTCATTATATTATTAATAAAATGGGATAAAATAAAAGTATGAAAGCTTAATGTTTAAGTGCTCAAAACATAAAAGTAAGAACGAAATGAAGCAAAACATGACCAAAACAAGATGTACTCGTTCAAACACGTCTGTTTGCGGATGAAAGTTTGGTTTTGTAAGCATGCGTTGTTTCTGATCTTTTCATCAATTATTAGGAATGAAATCAAGAATAAACTCTATAAATAATCAAAAAAATCTTGTATTACCCACACTATGATACATTAAATGATGTTTGTTTTATTTATGTGAAATTATTGGTGATATTTACTACCAAAATGTGTCAATTGAATATTATCATCACTAATAAGAAATTTATATATATATAATATATATATATATATATATATATATATATATAAATATATATATATATATAAATAAGTATCAAGATGGAGGATAAGTTTTTGGCAAAAGTAGCTAGGCAAGCAAACTTTTAAGTTTTAAGTTAAGGTATGCACATAATAATTTAATTTTGGTATTTTGAAAATTAATTTTTATTTCACTTGAAATAAGTATTATTTATTATATAAGATTATGGGTTTGATTCTCACGAACTCTTCCCTAATAAAATATACAAATTCTTGCGAGAGACGATCTCTTTGAGAGACCATCTCTAATTCGGTTGACCCATTAGGAAATATGTAGAGTAAATATAGGCAATAAACTTAAATGGATTGGGCTTGAGAGACGTCTCTCAGAAAGACGGTCTCTCAGGAGACTGCCCGTAGAATACATATGGTTCTTTGAAGGCCATAGCTTGATGCAAAGTTTCTCCAAAGTCTTGGAACTAACTTATATAACAGAATTGTTGTATAAATTATCGACCTATGATATTGTCATATTCGTACACAAGTTATAGAGATTAGAGAGTGATGAACTAGAGTAGTTTGAAATTGAAATTAAAAAAAGTACGAGTAGTTATGTTTAGAAATTGAATTAAATTACAATTGGGTTGAATCTTAGTATGTAAGAATAATTTATTTTTGTAAATAAAAAATACTTGTCTGATGAGGTTGAAATTTGTATATTGACTAAAAAGAGTTATTCTTTTGAAATATTTATATATTGATATTTATATATTGATTAGTAGTATAACTTATTATGAATTCACTACAACAAATTTAGCTTTTTGCGACATTAAATTTATTGGCATTAAAAAAATACCACTGATTCATATTTTTAGTGTAATAATTATTAGTTTTTATTTTAAGTTCCACCATAAAGTGATTTAGCGGCACTTAATTTGGTCTTTAGTGACATATGTAATTGTCACTATAGTCTATAGTGACATTTGTGAGAAATGTCACGAGATCCTATGTCGCTAAAAGCTTTAGTGTTACTTTTTAATATGCTGCTAAAGGGTATAATAAATGTCACTAAATCCTCTATATAGACTATAAGAAATTTGAAATAACGTCGCTAAACATATCCCACTAAATGTAAATTATGTTGTAGTGATCGATTAACATATTCAACGTATATAAATAAAAATATAAAACAGGAGTTAGAACTAAAGATGTTCAACGGGGCGGGTCGATCCAACGGGTTAAGGGTCGGGTCACATTTTAACGGGTCATTAGCGGGTCGGATTAATAACGTGTCGGGTCATTAACGGGCTTTGTGTAAAGGGTCGTGTCGTGCCGGGTCGGATAGTTATAGAAATTGGTTGTAAAAAATATTTTACCACTTTTTTTATATTTTTACATGATATTGTTATATACATAGTTGAATTAACCTAACAAGCCATAAAGTATAATAAAAAAAACTATTTTATGAATTTTTAATACGGGTCAAAGTGGGTCGTATTTAAACGGACTTGACCCGCGCCGGCCCACTTAACATTTGACATGACCCACCCTGATCCGACCCATTTTAATTTTGATCCGAACTGGCCCATTAAACACCTATAGCCAGAACACGCTATAGGGTAAATTAAATTAATATTTTCAATAAAGTCAACCTGATATTAATCCTCAATACGTCTTTAGCCAATAATGTTGTTATAGAAATTACATTGATGTTATACTAATGTTATCACTACGGATGGCAATGGGTCGGACTCGGCTCGGATTATACATACTCCGACTTTACTCCGGATAATAGTCGGACTTTTGTTTTCAGCCTACCTCCACTCGGAGTCAAATTATGCATGCTCCAAGTTTGCCCCGACTCGGACTCTCGGACCTCCAACGGAGTCGGATTATTATCAAACAGTATCGTTGTGATATTGTACTAATGATGTTGAAGCATACAAATTTAACAAAATATATTTTTCAAATACAATTTAACAAAAAAATATGTACTTTAATTTAAATTCAGTTTTAATAAGAGAAATAGTCTACTCCTACTAATACAAAACAAAATTTTCTCGTATTTTGATTTGGCGTATTTTATTTCTCTTGATTTCATTTGTCGTATCTTGATTCATTAATATAAATAAAAATACCAAGTCGTTTTTCAATAAATCGAAAATTAAAATTAGTGTGAGAGAGAGTTTGAATTAGTCACGTCTAGAGTTTTAAAGGAAACAAAATGTTAGTGTAAAAGTCAAATTAAAAGTCGGACGTCCTTCAGGGTCGGAGTCGGGTCGGAGTGTCGGATTTTTAATAAGGTCCAACTTCGGTCTGTCTCTATCTCGGATTTGAATCGTGAAGTCGGAGTCGGATGAATTTTTCTTCGGACTTGAATCGGATTATTTTCCTCGAATCAAATCGGATTAAGGTCAAATTCGAACTAAATTGTCATCCCTATTTATGACCAACACAGTGGGGTAGATAACAGTCAAAGATAGCATCTTTTTATGAAAAGAGATAGCATCTTTTTTTTTTTTTTTAGATTGAAATGAGATAGCATCTAAGCTTATTAGAGTTGTTTGGCCAATTAAATTGAATTGCTTGTAGCCACAGTTTTTCAAATTAATTACTAGTAGCACAACAACTTCCAAAAAACAAAATAAAATAAAATAAAATAAAATGCACGACAACACTATTTAATTCATCAAACAAAAATGAGCTATGATCCAAATCTCTTACAACACTATTTAATTTGAGCGGAGTTTAATTCATTTTGAAGATTAGAAATAGGGATTCATTTTAGTTATAATCTATCGTTTACAAAAATAATTTTATAAAAATATGTATTTTTTGCTAATGATAATATTTAGAAGACTCAGATGTATGTAATTTAATTTTCTTTATGATATTTAATTACAAAAAATGATATTTAAACTCAAGAGTTGTATATAAAGATCAATGTTATTGGGTCAACCACTTATTACTTGTTGGGCCCTAAATCTGGAGTCCAAGTTCCCTATACGGTTGAAATTACCAAAAAACCCTTGGGGCTAATTACCCCCCGTTTTTCCACTATAAATACCTCACTATTCATCAATTTTTGGTACGCACTTTTTCTCTCCCCTTTGAACTGATTGTTCCCAATTACAAATTTCTCGAATATATTAACTAACTTGAGCGTCGGAGAGGCTTTTCCGGGAGACGCCCCCGGACAAGCTAACCCCGTTCGTTTTGCAGATATTCCTATTAAAAGTATTCGGACCACTCAAGATCCAACCTTCCGGTCAGGGAGATATTGACTCGATTTCTACGCAGAAACATTTGGCGCCGTCTGTGGGGAAAGAAACAAGCGCCTTCCCTTTCACTCACGTTCCC